>OX608078.1:13028028-13083028 GCA_951509765.1 Sphenella marginata
TTGGAAAAACCACCCTTTGGCTTTCCAAAACATAAACTATATCTTCGAAATATTTTATAAGCTGATTGCGAATTACAATAGCATGCAATGCAAACAAAATAAACGAATGAAAAACCGTAGCTTATGTATGTATGTATGTCGCTTAAACATCCTCGCCCCCCTAGACGGCTTAGTCGTCTAGTGAAATGTATAAGTCGCCGGGTTCGAATCCGGCTCGAAGGACCATGTCTAAGCTTTAGAGAAGGCGAGCTGTTTTTTAAGTTATTATTATTTTTTTTTATTTTATTTTATTATTTGGCTCAGGTGCTATGTGACCGTTTTGCTCAAATTGTATGTATTCAGTTGGCTCAGGTTCTGACGACCATGTTTGCCTAAAATGTTCTTTGGAGAACGAGAGAGTATATATGTATTATTGGTGGCGAGCACTGTTGGCTCTGAGGCATGGCGCGATTGGCTTCCTCATTTCCTGTATGAAAAACCACCCTTTGGCTTTCCAAAACATAAACTATATCTTCGAAATATTTTATAAGCTGATTGCGAATTACAATAGCATGTAATGCAAACAAAATAAACGAATGAAAAACCGTAGCTTATGTATGTATGTATGTCGCTTAAACAAAAAACTTAAGCAGGCTTGTTGGCTGCCAACACATTCACACAACGGCATACCATCCCCAATCCAATGGGATGATAGAGCGCTGGCATCGTTCATTGAAAGCAGCTCTAATGTGCAGCACCCAAATTCCATGGACGAAACTGTTACCAGTTGCACTACTAGGTCTGAGAACATGTTATAAAACCGACCTAAAGGCTTCAGCAGCTGAGATGCTATACGGTACAACGATTCGCGTTCCAAACGAGCTTGTAGCAGATTCCGAAACACCATCCGATCCTCACGTATTTATTGAAAAGTTTAGAGCGCAGATGCGAGCTATACGACCAACACCAGTTGCACATCACAACAACAACAATAAATTGTTTCTACACACAAAATTTGAGTGATTGCACCCACGTTCTTTTACGTACGGATGCAATTAAACAACCACTTGAACCGCCATACACAGGTCCGTATGAGGTTGTGAGCCGAAAATCAAATCGCGTTTTCATCATTCGAGTCAACGAAAAAGACGTAGCAGTATCAGTCGATCGTCTGAAGCCAGCTTATCTAGCGACGACTGATAATAGCAACGGCATTGCGCAACCAGTAAGTTCTCCTGACAGTCAACCGATAAAAAGACGCCTTCGTGTACGCTTTTCCAAATCGTGACCAAGTCACTAAAGAGGGAGTACTGTAGCGGATTACATCATGCCCACCTATGCATATTACACACAGTGCCATCTATGTATCAGCGTAACACAAATAAGCTGACGTCTGGCACTACTTTAATTTGACATTCTCTTTTATTCTTAAAAACAAAATCATTATAATTTTCTTAGCTTTTGGAATTAGCTGCATGTGCAGCAATTGAAATTTCTTGTAATTTAGTTTATTAGTATTTTTTAATTAATAAATGGCTAACAGCCATTAGAAAACTTGGTTTGTTCTTTATTTCACCAACGGAACAACCAAAGTGGTGACCCCGACGACGGGAACATCTTCAATTTTCTACGGCAGAACTTAAACCGCAAAAATTCGCCACTTACACACATTTTATCCATAACGGTAGTTCTATTTCATGAAAAGTTCCCGTTACGAATTGCGCTCCTTGGCTAATAAAAATAACAATAAAATGTCTGATACAGAACGAGAGCTGGCCGAAAAAGTGCGCACCCTTGAATTAGAGGTCAAACGCGAAAAAGATCTTGCGCAAAAAGTGCGCACCCTGGAGTTGGAATGCCAACGTCTTCAGACGATCTGCGATCAGCAACCAAACGTGCAGAGGGACTTACAGCGCCCACAGGGAAATCTGATTGTACCGAAATTCAACAAAAGCAACCCGAACTTGTGGTTCGCTCAACTCGAGCGATCTTTTCGACTGTACAAAGTTAAAACCGACGATGACAAATTCGATTCTGTCACCATACACCTCGAGGCAGAGATAACATTATCTGTCGAAGACCTAATAACAAAGCCCCCTGAAACGAACAAGTATGATGCGTTGAAAACGCGGCTACTCGACAAATTTGCTGAAAGTGCCGAGTCAAAGTTACGCCGATTATTTCAGGGAGGTGGCACTGCAGGCATGAAACCAACAGAAATCTTATCTTACATGCGTCGATTAGCACCTGATCCTGGCAACGAGAAAATCATACATACGCTATTCCTAGGAGAGATGCCACAATCCATACGACCAGTTCTAAGCGTTTGGGATGAGAAAGATATAGAAAAGCTTGCAAAAATAGCCGACAAAATGCTCGAAACGGTAGCAACAAATACGAACAGCATTTTAGCAACGCAGACATCTTCAGACAATTCGATACAAGCCGTATCTGACACCACGTGCTTGTCCGAACTGAGTGCAGCACTGAAATCACTTTCCGCAAAGGTGAGTAAAATAAGTAATGATCTAAAATCTTTTAAAAACGGGAGAAGCCGAAGTAACTCTCGCAACCGAGCACAAAACATGACGACAAAAAAAGGTCATACTGAGGGGCAATCTCTATGTTTTTTCCACGCCAAGTTTGGAGACAACGCCAAAAAATGTCGACCAAACTGCTCTCGTTACAAGTCGGCAAACTAAAATGGCTGTCGCCAATTACGCTGGTTGGCCGCAGCCCCAAAGCTAGCAGCGTTGTAAAGTCAAATACTTGTGCCACCAACAACAAAACCAAACACACAAACGAAAAGCGCTTATATGTCTGCGATAAAAGTACAAAACTAAACTTTTTGATTGATTCTGGGTCGGTAGTGTCTGTCTTACCACGGTCGGCAGCGAATAGTAAAATAAAACAATGTGAGCTGCAATTATATGCAGCGAATCAGACTGTTATACATACCTTCGGCAATCAAACAATAGAAGTCGATTTAGGCTTACGACGATCATTTAGCTGGTTATTCACCATAGCTGACGTTCATACAGCCATTATAGGAGCAGATTTTTTGGCTAATTTTCAGTTGCTTATAGATTTAAATAATAAGCGTCTCATTGATACAACGGGCCTCACAACGAGTGGTGGACTCATAAACACACATATTTTCGCCGTCTCAACGCTTAACGAAACCAACAAATTTTACAATATTCTTAAAGAATTTGTCGATGTTACTAAAGCAAACTCAAAACTCGATACGAGTAAAGTTTCTCATTCAGTTCGACACCACATCGAAACGTCTGGTAACGCGGTAGCCAGTAGGCCACGTCGTCTCACAGGTGAAAGGCTCGAAACGGCTCAGGCAGAAGTTAATCTCTTGCTACAGCAAGGCATCTGCAGGGTTTCTAAAAGCTCTTGGTCTAGCCCACTGCATATGGTGGCCAAGAAAACAGGCGGGTGGCGTGCGTGTGGCGACTACCGAAATTTAAATTCGATAACAGTCCCCGATCGTTATCCCATGGCCCACGTTCATGACTTCGCCAATAAGCTCCACGGTAGCACAGTTTTTTCCACCCTCGACCTCGTGCGGGCATACTAACAAATTCCGATGGCCGAAGAAGACATCAAAAAGACCGCTGTCTGCACGCCGTTTGGTTTAATTGAATTTTTGTTCATGCCTTTCGGCCTCAAAAATGCTACACAAACATTTCAGAGGTTTATGGATGAAATATCTAGAGGCATCGATTTTGTTTTTTGTTACATCGACGACATTCTCATCATGTCCAGTTCACACGAGGAGCACGAAGAGCACCTTCGCATCGTTCTATCCATTTTACGTAAAAATGGTCTTAGCATAAACGTTAACAAGTTCCAATTTGGCCAATCCGAAGTATCTTTTTTAAGCTACGTGATTAATAAAGACGGCATAAGACCATCCGACATTCACCTAAAGGCAATAGCTGAGTTTAAAAGGCCACAAACATTGTGCGAGCTAGGTCGTTTTTTGGGTGTCATTAACTACTACCGTCGTTGTATACCACGCGCTTCCGACATACAAGCACCATTGAGCGATTTCATTCGTAACATTAAAAAAAACGATAAGCGAAAAGTGCCCTGGACAAAAGAAGCAGTCGACGCTTTTGAAGCCTGCAAACAAAGCGTAGTGAACGCAGCGGGTTTGGCTCACCCAGCACCTAATGCCAAGTTAGCCCTTGTTTGCTATGCATCAAATGTGGCAGTTGGTGCAGCCCTCGAACAACATGTGAACAATTCGTGGCAGCCTCTAGGGTTTTTTTCGAGGAAACTTAGTAGCACAGAGAAAAATTACAGCACCTATGACCGAGAATTACTTGCGGTTTACGATGCTATTCGCCATTTCAAGCATTTCCTCGAAGCACGCAATTTTGTAATCAAAACGGATCATAAGCCATTAATTTTTGCATTCCAACAAAAGCCAGAGAAAGCATCACCACGGCAACTACGTCACATGTGAACAATTCGTGGCAGCCTCTAGGGTTTTTTTCGAGGAAACTTAGTAGCACAGAGAAAAATTACAGCACCTATGACCGAGAATTACTTGCGGTTTACGATGCTATTCGCCATTTAAAGCATTTCCTCGAAGCACGCAATTTTGTAATCAAAACGGATCATAAGCCATTAATTTTTGCATTCCAACAAAAGCCAGAGAAAGCATCACCACGGCAACTACGTCACTTAGATTTCATATCTCAGTTCTCAACAACAATTGTTCATGTAAAGGGCACTGAAAACACAGTTGCAGATGCTCTTTCGCGATTAGAGGCTATTTCAATGCCATCGGCTATAACTCTGGCTGACATAGAGAAATCGCAAGCTGACGACGAAGAATTACAATCAATTTTACGTGGCGACACATCACTCAAACTGCAATCAGTTCATTTTGACAACTGTTCGGTTTATTGCGACATATCAACTGGTAATGTGAGGCCCTATGTCCCTGAAAAGTTACGATACAAAGTTTTTTCAACAGTGCATGGCTTATCACATCCGAGTGGCAGATCTACGATTCAGCAAGCACGACAAAAGTACGTTTGACCGTGCATGAAAAAAGACATTAATCAATGGGCTAAAACTTGCATCTCGTGCCAGCGTGCAAAAATAAAACGCCACAACCAATTATTACCTCAAAAAATTGATGTGCCTGACAACAGATTCGACCATGTCCATTTGGACATAATCGTTATGCCACATTCGCAAGGGTTTCGCTACTGCCTCACGATGATCGATCGGTTTTCCCGTTGGCCCGAGGCCATACCATTGAGAGACATCACAGCGGAGACAATCGCAAACGTTTTTTGGGTCCATTGGATATCCAGGTTTGGGTGTCCAAAGACAATCACGACGGATCAAGGCACCCAATTTGAATCTGCCCTGTTTAAAAACTTAAGCAGGCTTGTTGGCTGCCAACACATTCACACAACGGCATACCATCCCCAATCCAATGGGATGATAGAGCGCTGGCATCGTTCATTGAAAGCAGCTCTAATGTGCAGCACCCAAATTCCATGGACGAAACTGTTACCAGTTGCACTACTAGGTCTGAGAACATGTTATAAAACCGACCTAAAGGCTTCAGCTGCTGAGATGCTATACGGTACAACGATTCGCGTTCCAAACGAGCTTGTAGCAGATTCCGAAACACCATCCGATCCTCACGTATTTATTGAAAAGTTTAGAGCGCAGATGCGAGCTATACGACCAACACCAGTTGCACATCACAACAACAACAATAAATTGTTTCTACACAAAAATTTGAGTGATTGCACCCACGTTCTTTTACGTACGGATGCAATTAAACAACCACTTGAACCGCCATACACAGGTCCGTATGAGGTTGTGAGCCGAAAATCAAATCGCGTTTTCATCATTCGAGTCAACGAAAAAGACGTAGCAGTATCAGTCGATCGTCTGAAGCCAGCTTATCTAGCGACGACTGATAATAGCAACGGCATTGCGCAACCAGTAAGTTCTCCTGACAG
This sequence comes from Sphenella marginata, assembly GCA_951509765.1. Taxonomy (NCBI): domain Eukaryota; kingdom Metazoa; phylum Arthropoda; class Insecta; order Diptera; family Tephritidae; genus Sphenella; species Sphenella marginata. Next base: position 13,034,016 of record OX608078.1, read on the forward strand.
TCAACCGATAAAAAGACGCCTTCGTGTACGCTTTTCCAAATCGTGACCAAGTCACTAAAGAGGGAGTACTGTAGCGGATTACATCATGCCCACCTATGCATATTACACACAGTGCCATCTATGTATCAACGTAACACAAATAAGCTGACGTCTGGCACTACTTTAATTTGACATTCTCTTTTATTCTTAAAAACACAATCATTATAATTTTCTTAGCTTTTGGAATTAGCTGCATGTGCAGCAATTGAAATTTCTTGTAATTTAGTTTATTAGTATTTTTGATTAATAAATGGCTAACAGCCATTAGAAAACTTGGTTTGTTCTTTATTTCACCAACGGAACAACCAAAGTGGTGACCCCGACGACGGGAACATCTTCAATTTTCTACGGCAGAACTTAAACCGCAAAAATTCGCCACTTACACACAATTTAGAGGCGAATCACATTTTTTCCATAACGGTAGTTCTACTTCATGAAAAGTTCCCGTTACGAATTGCGCTCCTTGGCTAATAAAAATAACAATAAAATGTCTGATACAGAACGAGAGCTGGCCGAAAAAGTGCGCACCCTTGAATTAGAGGTCAAACGCGAACAAGATCTTGCGCAAAAAGTGCGCACCCTGGAGTTGGAATGCCAACGTCTTCAGACGATCTGCGATCAGCAACCAAACGTGCAGAGGGACTTACAGCGCCCACAGGGAAATCTGATTGTACCGAAATTCAACAAAAGCAACCCGAACTTGTGGTTCGCTCAACTCGAGCGATCTTTTCGACTGTACAAAGTTAAAACCGACGATGACAAATTCGATTCTGTCACCATACACCTCGAGGCAGAGATAACATTATCTGTCGAAGACCTAATAACAAAGCCCCCTGAAACGAACAAGTATGATGCGTTGAAAACGCGGCTACTCGACAAATTTGCTGAAAGTGCCGAGTCAAAGTTACGCCGATTATTTCAGGGAGGTGGCACTGCAGGCATGAAACCAACAGAAATCTTATCTTACATGCGTCGATTAGCACCTGATCCTGGCAACGATAAAATCATACATACGCTATTCCTAGGAGAGATGCCACAATCCATACGACCAGTTCTAAGCGTTTGGGATGAGAAAGATATAGAAAAGCTTGCAAAAATAGCCGACAAAATGCTCGAAACGGTAGCAACAAATACGAACAGCATTTTAGCAACGCAGACATCTTCAGACAATTCGATACAAGCCGTATCTGACACCACGTGCTTGTCCGAACTGAGTGCAGCACTGAAATCACTTTCCGCAAAGGTGAGTAAAATAAGTAATGATCTAAAATCTTTTAAAAACGGGAGAAGCCGAAGTAACTCTCGCAACCGAGCACAAAACATGACGACAAAAAAAGGTCATACTGAGGGGCAATCTCTATGTTTTTTCCACGCCAAGTTTGGAGACAACGCCAAAAAATGTCGACCAAACTGCTCTCGTTACAAGTCGGCAAACTAAAACGGCTGTCGCCAATTACGCTGGTTGGCCGCAGCCCCCAAGCTAGCAGCGTTGTAAAGTCAAATACTTGTGCCACCAACAACAAAACCAAACACACAAACGAAAAGCGCTTATATGTCTGCGATAAAAGTACAAAACTAAACTTTTTGATTGATTCTGGGTCGGTAGTGTCTGTCTTACCACGGTCGGCAGCGAATAGTAAAATAAAACAATGTGAGCTGCAATTATATGCAGCGAATCAGACTGTTATACATACCTTCGGCAATCAAACAATAGAAGTCGATTTAGGCTTACGACGATCATTTAGCTGGTTATTCACCATAGCTGACGTTCATACAGCCATTATAGGAGCAGATTTTTTGGCTAATTTTCAGTTGCTTATAGATTTAAATAATAAGCGTCTCATTGATACAACGGGCCTCACAACGAGTGGTGGACTCATAAACACACATATTTTCGCCGTCTCAACGCTTAACGAAACCAACAAATTTTACAATATTCTTAAAGAATTTGTCGATGTTACTAAAGCAAACTCAAAACTCGATACGAGTAAAGTTTCTCATTCAGTTCGACACCACATCGAAACGTCTGGTAACGCGGTAGCCAGTAGGCCACGTCGTCTCACAGGTGAAAGGCTCGAAACGGCTCAGGCAGAAGTTAATCTCTTGATACAGCAAGGCATCTGCAGGGTTTCTAAAAGCTCTTGGTCTAGCCCACTGCATATGGTGGCCAAGAAAACAGGCGGGTGGCGTGCGTGTGGCGACTACCGAAATTTAAATTCGATAACAGTCCCCGATCGTTATCCCATCGCCCACGTTCATGACTTCGCCAATAAGCTCCACGGTAGCACAGTTTTTTCCACCCTCGACCTCGTGCGGGCACCAAATTCCGATGGCCGAAGAAGACATCAAAAAGACCGCTGTCTGCACGCCGTTTGGTTTAATTGAATTTTTGTTCATGCCTTTCGGCCTCAAAAATGCTACACAAACATTTCAGAGGTTTATGGATGAAATATTTAGAGGCATCGATTTTGTTTTTTGTTACATCGACGACATTCTCATCATGTCCAGTTCACACGAGGAGCACGAAGAGCACCTTCGCATCGTTCTATCCATTTTACGTAAAAATGGTCTTAGCATAAACGTTAAAAAGTGCCAATTTGGCCAATCCGAAGTATCTTTTTTAAGCTACGTGATTAATAAAGACGGCATAAGACCATCCGACATTCACGTAAAGGCAATAGCTGAGTTTAAAAGGCCACAAACATTGTGCGAGCTAGGTCGTTTTTTGGGTGTCATTAACTACTACCGTCGTTGTATACCACGCGCTTCCGACATACAAGCACCATTGAGCGATTTCATTCGTAACATTAAAAAAAACGATAAGCGAAAAGTGCCCTGGACAAAAGAAGCAGTCGACGCTTTTGAAGCCTGCAAACAAAGCGTAGTGAACGCAGCGGGTTTGGCTCACCCAGCACCTAATGCCAAGTTAGCCCTTGTTTGCGATGCATCAAATGTGGCAGTTGGTGCAGCCCTCGAACAACATGTGAACAATTCGTGGCAGCCTCTAGGGTTTTTTTCGAGGAAACTTAGTAGCACAGAGAAAAATTACAGCACCTATGACCGAGAATTACTTGCGGTTTACGATGCTATTCGCCATTTCAAGCATTTCCTCGAAGCACGCAATTTTGTAATCAAAACGGATCATAAGCCATTAATTTTTGCATTCCAACAAAAGCCAGAGAAAGCATCACCACGGCAACTACGTCACTTAGATTTCATATCTCAGTTCTCAACAACAATTGTTCATGTAAAGGGCACTGAAAACACAGTTGCAGATGCTCTTTCGCGATTAGAGGCTATTTCAATGCCATCGGCTATAACTCTGGCTGACATAGAGAAATCGCAAGCTGACGACGAAGAATTACAATCAATTTTACGTGGCGACACATCACTCAAACTGCAATCAGTTCATTTTGACAACTGTTCGGTTTATTGCGACATATCAACTGGTAATGTGAGGCCCTATGTCCCTGAAAAGTTACGATACAAAGTTTTTTCAACAGTGCATGGCTTATCACATCCGAGTGGCAGATCTACGATTCAGCAAGCACGACAAAAGTACGTTTGACCGTGCATGAAAAAAGACATTAATCAATGGGCTAAAACTTGCATCTCGTGCCAGCGTGCAAAAATAAAACGCCACAACCAATTATTACCTCAAAAAATTGATGTGCCTGACAACAGATTCGACCATGTCCATTTGGACATAATCGTTATGCCACATTCGCAAGGGTTTCGCTACTGCCTCACGATGATCGATCGGTTTTCCCGTTGGCCCGAGGCCATACCATTGAGAGACATCACAGCGGAGACAATCGCAAACGTTTTTTGGGTCCATTGGATATCCAGGTTTGGGTGTCCAAAGACAATCACGACGCACCCAATTTGAATCTGCCCTGTTTAAAAACTTAAGCAGGCTTGTTGGCTGCCAACACATTCACACAACGGCATACCATCCCCAATCCAATGGGATGATAGAGCGCTGGCATCGTTCATTGAAAGCAGCTCTAATGTGCAGCACCCAAATTCCATGGACGAAACTGTTACCAGTTGCACTACTAGGTCTGAGAACATGTTATAAAACCGACCTAAAGGCTTCAGCAGCTGAGATGCTATACGGTACAACGATTCGCGTTCCAAACGAGCTTGTAGCAGATTCCGAAACACCATCCGATCCTCACGTATTTATTGAAAAGTTTAGAGCGCAAAAGCGAGCTATACGACCAACACCAGTTGCACATCACAACAACAACAATAAATTGTTTCTACACAAAAATTTGAGTGATTGCACCCACGTTCTTTTACGTACGGATGCAATTAAACAACCACTTGAACCGCCATACACAGGTCCGTATGAGGTTGTGAGCCGAAAATCAAATCGCGTTTTCATCATTCGAGTCAACGAAAAAGACGTAGCAGTATCAGTCGATCGTCTGAAGCCAGCTTATCTAGCGACGACTGATAATAGCAACGGCATTGCGCAACCAGTAAGTTCTCCTGACAGTCAACCGATAAAAAGACGCCTTCGTGTACGCTTTTCCAAATCGTGACCAAGTCACTAAAGAGGGAGTACTGTAGCGGATTACATCATGCCCACCTATGCATATTACACACAGTGCCATCTATGTATCAACGTAACACAAATAAGCTGACGTCTGGCACTACTTTAATTTGACATTCTCTTTTATTCTTAAAAACAAAATCATTATAATTTTCTTAGCTTTTGGAATTAGCTGCATGTGCAGCAATTGAAATTTCTTGTAATTTAGTTTATTAGTATTTTTGATTAATAAATGGCTAACAGCCATTAGAAAACTTGGTTTGTTCTTTATTTCACCAACGGAACAACCAAATACTTAATACGCCCAAAGAGGTTACAACAAACTTGAACTACTAACTTATTGTGATATTGTTTTGCCTCTATACTAAAAAAAAAGGTAATACTATCCATCCAACGTCAACTGTTAATACACGTCCAAAAAGGGCGGGAGAGGTATCAAACGACGCGTCTTGACCTCTGTAACAATGATCCTAAGGGGGAAATCCGATATTTTATTTCGTTAAAGCAATATTTGCAATTAAAGTAGACAATTTTCTGTCATTTTTATGTGGTTGTTGTAGACACAGATATAAGGTGTTTGTAAGGTGTTATAAAATGTTCAAGAGGGAGGTTTAAGAAGAAATTCTTGGGATAGCGTAGCCGGTGTTTGACCGGTTGAGGGTTATATTTTAATAGGGCGGCCGAAGCCCGCCTACGCAAAAAGGTGGTCTGCACATAAAAAATATGGATAACGCCCCAATTTGGGATATGACACTGTTGAAACTGGGTTTAAATGCTTTAACATACACAAAAATGCATTGGCGCCTGGCAAAATATTATCTTAAAACACCATGCTAAAGTCAAAATTAAGCATCACTTAAATAAAGCTCTTCGATACAACTTCATATAGTAAATTTAAGTCATAATTAAATTTGACTAAGTTTTATAATCATCAGTGTTGCCATTTTAGCCGTTTTCCGGCTAGATCTAGCCGTTTTTTTTTCCATTTAGCCGGGAAAATTTGAATCTAGCCGCTAGCCGTTTTTTAGCCGTTTTTTTATATTTTTTTAGCCGTTTTAGCCGTTTTTAGTTTTTTTGCCAATGTAACAAACAATTACATTTGAATGAATGGGAAGTCGTGGGTTCCACTGTAGAATTTTGGACACAAGTTCGGGAGTATAAAAATGCTTTAGGGGAAAATCCTTTTGCTGCTCTTGCTATATTTGTGTTTGAATTTTTAGTATTGCCTTTTTAGTATTGCCACCATGAAAAAACAAAGCAGCGTAATAGAATTACTGAAAAAATGCTAAATTCAATTTTGTATGTAAGATATGGACTCAAAAGGGAAAATAAGTGCTGTCATGACTTCATAATAACTAAAGATCTCGTTACGCTTATGAATAACTCTAGCATTTATGATAGTTCAGAGCAAGATATAGAAAATTGTGATATAGAAATATTGTAAAATGTATGTATATATGTACATTTCCCACAAATTTATTAATTTTTTTTTTTCATTTTATGCCATGAAAGTATATGTTACTTAAAATATATTCGTTACCTGATGCGTTATTTTATTGCGACTTTTCATTAAGTCACATTATTTTTAAAACAGTAAGCTCTGCTTAAAATTTTGCTCGTTGTACCTTTTATATAAGCACATCTATGTAATAGATATAACAAATATATGTAAATGTAAGCTTTATATTGAGGCTATTTTAAAAAATACAGATTTGAATTGTTGAACTATTATAGCTCTGTATATTAGGATGCAAAGCATCTGTATAAGAAACTTTTTTTTATTGTTATGAAATTGGAGGCATTTTCTCAAGTAAACCTTAAAATTCATCTAAATTTTTTAAACAAAATTTTTGTTTAGAGTGAACTTTTATATTTAAGGCTAGATGAGAAACACTCCTTTACATTGTAAAATATTTATATCATTTGTTTTAATGACAAAACAACGAATAAAACATGTGAAAATTTGACATAAAACTGTTAGCTTTAGCGGTACAAACAAAGAGTACAAATAACTTAATCACCCCTATTCTGCATTTCGACTTGGATCGAAAATTTCTCCGCTTGGCAACTTTGGTATTCTGCGTTTCAATTCCGCTACGTTCAACTTCGAAACTTCCAATTCTGCTAATTCTGCACTTCGATCGTAGCTCCGTTTTTCTACGTTGGAATTTTGTTGGCGTATAAATGCTTGTTTTTTATTTTGCAAACAATTTACGATTAATTCCCGCGATTTTTTGTTGAAATTCTTGAAATTTAAGTAAAACTCGTATGTAAAAGTTGTAAAACGCTCGCTATATTTTGTTTTTGTGTTCTAATGATGTTTTTTGATATGTTTGCAGGGTAATTGTTTGCGACTGGTGGCGAGTACTAACATTTGTCCAAAAATGTAGGGAGGGATATCAAAAGACGCTTTTCGATGTCAGGAATGTGAATCCGCCTACGGAGATCTAATATTTTTGGACGCGCATTAGCATCGGCACCGGTTGTAAACAATTACAAATTGGACTAGCATTCAAAACACCAAACAATATTACTAACAAAATTAAAACTAAGGTAATGGCTTTGACTTTGCCATTATATCCAAACGTGCACCGGCGGCCACTCCACAGCACCCACTCATACTCTGTAAACTTCTTTGTCAGTTCCGGGGCGGCCAATGTCTTCCTCCAGCGAAAAGTACCACCTGATGTCAGACTTAACATTGACATGTGTAATGTTTGCTCGGCGTATGGTGTGGCCCCACGATGCGACGCCAACCATCTGTGTACCTGGTCGGCAAAGCGCACTCTTCTAGCACTAGCTCTATGGAAAATACCAGCTACCTACTGACGATGTGGTAACATCCACCAACAGTGTCCTCTTGCTTTTTGTTGGTCCTTCGTTGTCTGCTACAATCAGTCAATTGATCTATAAAATTTCACTCAATTTATTCAATAATGCTCAAACATATACAATTAAGTCTATAAATCATAATAAAGCTTTACTTTTATTTCAAAAGTAATAATTTGTGTAACTTAAATTGCTTTGTTATGTTTCAATTTCACACATTCCAAGGCAAACAGCTGACTTCGAAAAACTTATAGCTCTTCCTCTTTTTCTTTCGATCCAAGCGTAACTCAGAATGCATATTTACGATCCAAGCGGAGCGTAGAGCGGGAACGTAATTGTTATGCAGAATAGGGGTGAATATTATAAAATATTTATATTATATGTTTTCATGAAAAAAATCGAATAAAACGTGTGAAAAGTTGATTCAAAATTTTTAGCCGTTTTTTCGGCCAAAATTGTAATTTTTCTCGCCGAAATTATTTTTTTTAGCCGTTTTTAGCCGTTTTTTTTTCTCGATCTAGCCGGATTGCTCGAAAAAATTCTGGCAACACTGATAATCATATATATTATTTCTGTAAGGTCTTTTTGTGTTTGCTCCTAATTTTCTGCTCTCATTTCGAACAAATATTAATAAGTAAGGTATCGTTTTAAAGGTGTGGATTACATCTACATGCGAAACAATCAGCCCAATTCTAAAGGAAAAATCCGCACGTATTTTTCCGCTTCTCCCTATTCCCTTATTCTGAACATAAAATCCGCATTTGTTCGCTTCTCGCTCTTCGCCTATTCTAAACGATGTTCGACAAAGCGGAAAGCGGTTTGCCGAGTAAAGCAGGTATCATAAATGAAAATAAAGGGGAGAATACACAACAGTTTTTCGGGAGATATTTCACCAGTCACTTATATTATGAAAATTATCAGATAAATACAGCTGAATATCATCAGCGTACGCATGTATACTGGCATATTTGCACACCTGGTACACATCATTCACAAAGAGACTAAATAACAAGGGACCTAGTATGGAGCCTTGAGGAACTCCAAACATAATTTTTTATGGTTCCGATGCATCCATTCCATTACTCACAAATTTATATCTATCTGACACATAACTCTCCACTAACTTTCGAGCGGTATTACCAAATCCGAAACATTTTTGCAGCTTATGACACAGCAATGCAATAGCTTTTATTTCACGGGCTCTGAACAGGGCTGAACTAAACTACAGTGCTATGGAAAAGGAAGCTCTGGCTATCGTTATTAGTGTAACCAAGTTAAGGCAATACTTGTTGGGAGTATCATTTACCCTAGAAACAGACCATAGACCTTTGCTTACATTGTTTGGCGAAAATAAGGGTATTCCGTCCATAGCTGCAGCCAGAATACAACGCTGGGCCTTGATATTATCATCATTTGACTATAAAATTCAATATGTCAAGGGGTCTATTAATTATGCAGATAATTTATCGCGAATTTCGCAAGCGAGTGTTTCAGCGATTTCGCCAGAGTCGACTTTTATTAATTACTAGCAGACCCGGCAGACGTTGTTCTGCCTGACCAGTGACTTCCCTAGAAATACATTTTCAAATATTTTTCTATTAATTTTTAACATTCCATTTATTGCAGTGCTTTAGGATATACAATGTTTCCGGTTTTAACGTCTTTGGTATAAACAAATAAATTTTTGGATGTCCAACTCAAAAAACGGATCTTTTGAACTCAATGGGTATGAAAAAAACCATTATGCGCTGCTGAGCAGATGTATAGTTCGTATTTACTTAATTATATCCTATACCTACCACTTAACGCCACTATTATGATTTTATGAAAATCCTATAATACTCTGGATATGTATAAACGGCAAATACCAAACAAAAAAAATTAAGTGCTTTGATTAAGATTTAAGAACGTTAAAATGTCACTAAAGCAAATACATTCAGGGATATAACGAATTGAAATATTACTTAGCTTGTGGTCTTCGAACTGCCCACTTTTCCAAAAAATTTATAAATGTAGCCTATGTATGTCGCACCCAACGAAGAGTTTAACGTATTGGAAAAGTTTAAAACAGATCAACCATAAATTTGGACATTATTGAACAACATTATATTATTGTTGACCAAGGGAAACACATATCCAAAAATCATTAGCTTAGACCAAATATATTCAAAGTTATGATGATTTAAACTTTATACAGCCTGGGGGCGTGCAACCGCCCATTTTTCCAAAAATTAATATAGCCTAAATCGTACACAACAATCTTCTGAACCAATCTGGAAAGTTTAGAAGAGATCGACCATAAACTTTGGAAATTATTGAAGTACAAACAAAAAACAAAAAATGTGGGCGTGGCACCGCCCACTTTTCCAAAATTACATAAATCTTGACCAAAGGACACACATATCCAAAAATCATTAATTTAGACCAAATATGTTCAGAGTTATGAAGAATTTAAATTTTATATAGCCTGAGGGCGTGGCACCGCCTACTTTTCCAAAAATTGATATAGCCTAAATCGTACACAACAATTTTCTGAACCAATCTGGAAAGTTTAAAAGAGATCCACCAAAAACTTTGGAAATTATTGAAGTACAAACAAAAAACAAAAAATGTGGGCGTGGCACCGCCCACTTTTCCAAAATTACATAAATCTTGACCAAAGGACACACATATCCAAAAATCATTAATTTGGACCAAATATGTTCAGAGTTAATTAATATAGCCTATGCTTTAACCCATGATCCCAAGAATATACTGTGAAAATTTCATAAAAATCGGTTGAGTGCTTTGGACGCCTATAAAGGACACACAGACTCACATTCATTTTTATTTATAAGAGTGTAGTTCAGCACAGTTAAATTACAAACAAGTGGCAATTGAAACACTGCGAGACCCGGTGTTGTCAAAAGTGATGCAAAGTATTCAAGAGGGTATGGTTTCGTGTTTAAAAGGCAAAGAGTTTGAGCCATTTCGGACAAAGGGGATTGAGCTAAGTGTCGAGGCAGGGTGCGTTTTATGGGTTTACAGGACCATAATACCAAAAAAGCTCCAGAAGCAAATTCTGGAATCTTTCCATCAGTCACACCTTGGCATCGTTAAGACGAAACAGTTGACTCGGCCGTATATATGGTGGCCGCGTGTAGACAATGACGTGGAGGTTCTTATAAAGTCTTGCCAATCGTGCCAGTCAGTACTGCCTAGTCCTGAAAAAAGTAGCCTGATACCCTTGGCGGTAGCGGATTCGGTATGGCAACGTATCCACGTGGATTTTGCAGGACCAGTGCGAGGCTTTCAGTTAATAATAATAATAGATTCCTTTTCGAAATGGGTTGAGGTTTTTAAAACAAAAGAGATGACTAGTGCTGGTCTGGTGGACACTCTAGTAAGCGATAACGGAGCGCAATTTACGAAAAAGTCTTTAACAGCAAGTTTTGCAGGCAACGCGAACTTTAGTTTTGATGACGTATTGAACAGGTTTCTGTTCGACTACAGGATTTCTAAAAATTGTACAACAAATGAGTCCCCTGCGAAATTGATGTTAGAGCGGGAACCAAAATCGCGATTTAGTTCTCTCAAACCACCTCTGGTAAGAGATGTCATAAAAACGAACCAACAGACCCCGATTAATAACCAGAGAGGTAAACGCGATACAACATTTACCGTAGGCCAGAACGTAATAGTGAGAAACTACTCGAATCCTAACAAAGCTGGTTGGTCACGAGGCACGAAGATCATGGCGAACCCGTATCGAATGAACCTGAAGAGGAGGTGGAAAACCAAGCTAGGCTAATGCCTAAAAGAAGTAGCAAGCAGAAAGCCATAGAGGCAATGCGAAAAAAATAACAAAATTATATTCCTTATTGTATCCATTAACGTAACTTTCAATCTTGTACATTTGAAATTGATATATATCTACTAATACTACGTTTATAAATCTTATAAATAACAAGTAAGGAAGTCTAAGTTCGGGTGAACCGAACATTAAATACCCAGCGTTAGTTTTTAGAAAAAGGTGGCGTGGTTTTCATCCGATTTCGCCCATTTTAAAAACCAATCTATGCCGAGCCTAAACAATAGCGAATTTGGTGGGAGCGGCCACGCTCCTTGCTTATAAAGCTTTAACCGCTTACATGAGCCAAAAGTGCTGAATCGATCTTTTCAAGGGTTATACCATGTCCTATATATAACTTTGGAAAAGAAGGCGTGCCATGCCCATAACTTTTAACGTATTTTGTGAAATTTTTCGATGTACGGATATATGTGTCCATTAATCAATATTTACATAATTTTAAAAAAGTGGGTGGTGGCACGCCCACGGATTTTATTATGTTGTTTGTCCCTATTGAGATCAGTTTTCATTGCAGATCTTTATGATACTTTCACAGTGGCTTGTTAATAGTGAAATGTGTATATTTTGTTTATTCACTTGTGGGCGGTGCCACGCCCATTTTCCAAAATATTACCAAAAAACCTTTAAACATCACTAATAACATCATCAGGTGAATGAGTGTACTAAATTTTAGCATTATATCTGTATCAGTTAAACAGATATTGCATATTCCGGTTTCCTAACTCTCGTTTAGAGAACTTTAGTCCAAAAAGGGGCGTGGTCGTTCACCGATTTTTCCTGTTTTCTGTAGTAGTACTCTACATAAACATAACATACCTGGAACCTAGTTTCGTAAACCTATCTCAGATCGTTCTGAAGTTATTAGCAGTCGAATTTGAAAATTGCTTGACTCATAAGTGGGCGGTGCCACGCCCACTTTCCAAAATTTTGCAAAAATAATGTAAAGAATATGAAAATTGATGTATGTACAAAATTATATTATTATAGCGGTATCAGTTAATTAGATATGGACTTTTCAATATTTCCACCTCCTTTCAATATAACTTTTATAAAAAAGTAGGCGTGGTCGCCAAGCGATTTCGTTTATTTTCTATATCTGAATTTAACACAACAATAGTATGCCCTCTACAAAATTTCGTTATACTAGCATAAACTGTTCTCAAGTTATTAGGAGTCAAAATTTTAAAATTTCTTCAAATATATCGGGGCGGTGCCACGCCCCTTTTCAAAAAATTTGGTAAAATCCGCCTTAGAACATATAAATCAATACATATTGCAAATTTTATCATTGTAGCTGCTTCTGATATTGAATTAACCCGTTTTATACGTTTTTCGAAATTTTCGATATCGAAAAAGGGGGCGTGGTTATCATCCGATTTCGCCCATTTTCAATAGCAACCTACCTTGGCCAGAAAGTAACCTGTATGCAAAATTTCATGCAAATATCTCAATTTTTACTCAAGTTATCGTGTACACGGACGGACAGACGGACAGACGGACAGACGGACAGACGGACAGACGGACGGACATGCCTTAATCAATTGCTCTTTTCAACCTAAGAACTTTCATATATGGAACTCTATATCTAACTCGATTATTTTGTGCCGTTACATAGTACCGTTATGTGGACAAAATTAATATACCCTTGTACTAGTACTAGTACGCTGGGTATAAAAATGAATGTGTGTCTGTGTGTCCTTTATAGGCGTCCAAAGTACTCAACCGATTTTTATGAAATTTTCACAGTGTATATGTAGATGTAATATATATATATATATACTACTAGCAGAGCCGGCAGACGTTGTTCTGCCTGACCAGTGACTTCCCTAGAAATACATTTTCAAATACTTTTCTATTAATTTTTAACATTCCATTTATTGCAGTGCTTTAGGATATACAATGTTTCAGGTTTTAACGTCTTTGGTATAAACAAATAAATTTTTTGGATGTCCAACTCAAAAAACGGATCTTTTGAACTCAATGGGTATGAAAAAAACCATTATGCGCTGCTGAGCAGATGTATAGTTAGTATTTACTTAATTATATCCTATACCTACAACTTAACGCCACTATTATGATTTTATGGAAATCCTATAATACTCTGGATATGTATAAACGGCAATAACAAACAAAAACAAGTAAGGAAGTCTAAGTTCGGGTGAACCGAACATTAAATACCCAGCGTTAGTTTTCAGAAAAAGGGGGCGTAGTTTTCATCCGATTTAGCCCATTTTAAGAACCAATCTATTCCGAGCCTAAACAATAGCGAATTTGGTGGGCGCGGCCACGCTCCTTGCTTATAAAGCTTTAACCGCTTACATGAGCCAAAAGTACTGATTCGATCTTTACAAGGGTTATAATATGTCCTATATATAACTTTGGAAAAGAAGGCGTGCCATGCCCATAACTTTTAACGTATTTTGTGAAATTTTTTGATATACGGATATATGTGTCCATTAATCAATATTTACCTAATTTTAAAAAAGTGGGTGGTGGCACGCCCACGGATTTTATTATGTTGTTTGTCCCTATTTGAAGATCAGTTTTCATTGCAGATAGTTATGATACTTTCACAGTGGCTTGTTAATAGTGAAATGTTGATATTTTGTTTTTTCACTTGTGGGCGGTGCCACGCCCATTTTCCAAAATATTACCAAAAAACCTTTAAACATCACTAATAACATCATCAGGTGAATGAGTGTACTAAATTTTAGCATTATATCTTTATCAGTTAAACGGATATTGCATATTGCGGTTTCCTAACTCTCGTTTAGAGAACTTTAGTCCAAAAAGGGGCGTGGTCGTTCACCGATTTTTCTTATTTTCTGTGGTAGTACTCTACATAAACATAACATGCCTGGTACCTAGTTTCGTAAACCTATCTCACACCGTTCTGAAGTTATTAGCAGTCGAATTTGAAAATTGCCTGACTCATAAGTGGGCGGTTCCATGCCCACTTTCCAAAATTTTGCAAAAATAATGTAAAGAATGTGAAAATTGATGTATGTACCAAATTATATTATTATAGCGGCATCAGTTAATTAGATATGGACTTTTCAATATTTCCACCTCCTTTCAATATAACTTTTATAAAAAAGTAGGCGTGCTCGCCAAGCGGTTTCGTTTATTTTCTATATCTGAATTTAACACAACAATAGTATGCCCTCTACAAAATTTCGTTATACTAGCATAAACTGTTCTCAAGTTATTAAGAGTCAAAATTTTAAAATTTCTTCAAATATATGTGGGTGGTGCCACGCCCCTTTTAAAAAAAATTGATAAAATCCGCCTTAGAACATATAAATCAATACATATTGCAAATTTTATCATTGTAGCTGCTTCTGATATGGAATTAAACCGTTTTATACGTTTTTCGAAATTTTCGATATCGAAAAAGGGGGCGTGGTTATCATCCGATTTCGCCCATTTTCAATAGCAACCTACCTTGGCCAGAAAGTAACCTGTATGCTAAATTTCATGCAAATATCTCAATTTTTACTCAAGTTATCGTGTACACGGACGCACAGACGGACAGACGGACGGACGGACGGACGGACATGGCTTAATCAATTCCTCTTTTCAACCTAAGAACTTTCATATATGGCACCCTATATCTAACTCGGTTATTTTGCTCCGTTACATAGTACCGTTATGTGGACAAAATTAATATACCCTTGTACTAGTACTAGTACGCTGGGTATAAAAATTAAGTGCTTTGATTAAGATTTAAGAACGTTAAAATGTCACTAAAGCAAATACATTCAGGGATATAACGAATTGAAATATTACTTAGCTTGTGGTCTTGGAACTGCCCACTTTTCCAAAAAATTTACAAATGTAGCCTATGTATGTCGTACCCAACGAAGATTTTAACGTATTGGAAAAGTTTAAAACAGATCAACCATAAACTTTGGACATTATTGAAGTACAAACAACGTACTGAACACAAAAAATGTGGGCGTGACACCGTACACTTTTCCCAAATTATATAATTGTTGACCAAGGGACACACATATCCAAAAATCATTAGTTTAGACCAAATATATTCAAAGTTATGATGATTTAAATTTTATATAGCCAGGGGGCGTGGCACCGCCCACTTTTCCAAAAATTAATATAGCCTAAATCGTACACAACAATCTTCTGAACCAATCTGGAAAGTTTAGAAGAGATCGACCATAAACTTTGGACATTATTGAAGTACAAACAAAACACAAAATATGTGGGGGTGGCACCGCCCACTGTTCCAAAATTACATAAATCTTGACCAGAGGACACACATATGGGTCATTATTTTACAAATCGTACGGATTTGGAGAAAAAAAAAATTTCACTTTTTTAAAAGTCACCAAATTTATTTCTGGGAATCTTTTCGTAATTTGAGTTAACACCTATATCAGGATTTCGTCGAAAAAAATTTTCTTTCAGAGATATGCGGTTAAGCAAATTTAAGCAAACTTGTCCACATTCAAAATTCTATAACTTTGGTTGTAGTAGTCGTATCTTACTAATTTTTGTCTTATTTTGAAGGTAACAATATTTACTTTATAACTGCTTTCAAGAAATATTAAATTTTACAAAATCAAATTTTTATTTTTAAGTAAATTTTCTTTTAACAATTATTAAAAACATGTCCAAAAAATATTTTTGAAAAAATATATTTAATATGCGCTGAGCTTTAGGCTAATGCCTAAAAGAAGTAGCAAGCAGAAAGCCATAGAGGCAATGCGAAAAAAATAACAAAATTATATTCCTTATTGTATCCATTAACGTAACTTTCAATCTTGTACATTTGAAATTGATATCTATCTACTAATACTACGTTTATAAATCTTATAAATAAAAATGAATGTGTGTCTGTGTGTCCTTTATAGGCGTCCAAAGTACTCAACCGATTTTTATGAAATTTTCACAGTGTATATGTAGATGTAATATATATATATATATACTACTAGCAGAGCCGGCAGACGTTGTTCTGCCTGACCAGTGACTTCCCTAGAAATACATTTTCAAATACTTTTCTATTAATTTTTAACATTCCATTTATTGCAGTGCTTTAGGATATACAATGTTTCAGGTTTTAACGTCTTTGGTATAAACAAATAAATTTTTTGGATGTCCAACTCAAAAAACGGATCTTTTGAACTCAATGGGTATGAAAAAAACCATTATGCGCTGCTGAGCAGATGTATAGTTAGTATTTACTTAATTATATCCTATACCTACAACTTAACGCCACTATTATGATTTTATGGAAATCCTATAATACTCTGGATATGTATAAACGGCAATAACAAACAAAAACAAGTAAGGAAGTCTAAGTTCGGGTGAACCGAACATTAAATACCCAGCGTTAGTTTTTAGAAAAAGGTGGCGTGGTTTTCATCCGATTTCGCCCATTTTAAAAACCAATCTATGCCGAGCCTAAACAATAGCGAATTTGGTGGGAGCGGCCACGCTCCTTGCTTATAAAGCTTTAACCGCTTACATGAGCCAAAAGTGCTGAATCGATCTTTTCAAGGGTTATACCATGTCCTATATATAACTTTGGAAAAGAAGGCGTGCCATGCCCATAACTTTTAACGTATTTTGTGAAATTTTTCGATGTACGGATATATGTGTCCATTAATCAATATTTACATAATTTTAAAAAAGTGGGTGGTGGCACGCCCACGGATTTTATTATGTTGTTTGTCCCTATTGAGATCAGTTTTCATTGCAGATCTTTATGATACTTTCACAGTGGCTTGTTAATAGTGAAATGTGTATATTTTGTTTATTCACTTGTGGGCGGTGCCACGCCCATTTTCCAAAATATTACCAAAAAACCTTTAAACATCACTAATAACATCATCAGGTGAATGAGTGTACTAAATTTTAGCATTATATCTGTATCAGTTAAACAGATATTGCATATTCCGGTTTCCTAACTCTCGTTTAGAGAACTTTAGTCCAAAAAGGGGCGTGGTCGTTCACCGATTTTTCCTGTTTTCTGTAGTAGTACTCTACATAAACATAACATACCTGGAACCTAGTTTCGTAAACCTATCTCAGATCGTTCTGAAGTTATTAGCAGTCGAATTTGAAAATTGCTTGACTCATAAGTGGGCGGTGCCACGCCCACTTTCCAAAATTTTGCAAAAATAATGTAAAGAATATGAAAATTGATGTATGTACAAAATTATATTATTATAGCGGTATCAGTTAATTAGATATGGACTTTTCAATATTTCCACCTCCTTTCAATATAACTTTTATAAAAAAGTAGGCGTGGTCGCCAAGCGATTTCGTTTATTTTCTATATCTGAATTTAACACAACAATAGTATGCCCTCTACAAAATTTCGTTATACTAGCATAAACTGTTCTCAAGTTATTAGGAGTCAAAATTTTAAAATTTCTTCAAATATATCGGGGCGGTGCCACGCCCCTTTTCAAAAAATTTGGTAAAATCCGCCTTAGAACATATAAATCAATACATATTGCAAATTTTATCATTGTAGCTGCTTCTGATATTGAATTAACCCGTTTTATACGTTTTTCGAAATTTTCGATATCGAAAAAGGGGGCGTGGTTATCATCCGATTTCGCCCATTTTCAATAGCAACCTACCTTGGCCAGAAAGTAACCTGTATGCAAAATTTCATGCAAATATCTCAATTTTTACTCAAGTTATCGTGTACACGGACGGACAGACGGACAGACGGACAGACGGACAGACGGACAGACGGACGGACATGCCTTAATCAATTGCTCTTTTCAACCTAAGAACTTTCATATATGGAACTCTATATCTAACTCGATTATTTTGTGCCGTTACATAGTACCGTTATGTGGACAAAATTAATATACCCTTGTACTAGTACTAGTACGCTGGGTATAACAAGTAAGGAAGTCTAAGTTCGGGTGAACCGAACATTAAATACCCAGCGTTGGTTTTCAGAAAAAGGGGGCGTAGTTTTCATCCGATTTAGCCCATTTTAAGAACCAATCTATTCCGAGCCTAAACAATAGCGAATTTGGTGGGCGCGGCCACGCTCCTTGCTTATAAAGCTTTAACCGCTTACATGAGCCAAAAGTACTGATTCGATCTTTACAAGGGTTATAATATGTCCTATATATAACTTTGGAAAAGAAGGCGTGCCATGCCCATAACTTTTAACGTACTTTGTGAAATTTTTTGATATACGGATATATGTGTCCATTAATCAATATTTACCTAATTTTAAAAAAGTGGGTGGTGGCACGCCCACGGATTTTATTATGTTGTTTGTCCCTATTTGAAGATCAGTTTTCATTGCAGATAGTTATGATACTTTCACAGTGGCTTGTTAATAGTGAAATGTTGATATTTTGTTTTTTCACTTGTGGGCGGTGCCACGCCCATTTTCCAAACTATTACCAAAAAACCTTTAAACATCACTAATAACATCATCAGGTGAATGAGTGTACTAAATTTTAGCATTATATCTTTATCAGTTAAACAGATATTGCATATTGCGGTTTCCTAACTCTCGTTTAGAGAACTTTAGTCCAAAAAGGGGCGTGGTCGTTCACCGATTTTTCTTATTTTCTGTGGTAGTACTCTACATAAACATAACATGCCTGGTACCTAGTTTCGTAAACCTATCTCACACCGTTCTGAAGTTATTAGCAGTCGAATTTGAAAATTGCCTGACTCATAAGTGGGCGGTTCCATGCCCACTTTCCAAAATTTTGCAAAAATAATGTAAAGAATGTGAAAATTGATGTATGTACCAAATTATATTATTATAGCGGCATCAGTTAATTAGATATGGACTTTTCAATATTTCCACCTCCTTTCAATATAACTTTTATAAAAAAGTAGGCGTGCTCGCCAAGCGGTTTCGTTTATTTTCTATATCTGAATTTAACACAACAATAGTATGCCCTCTACAAAATTTCGTTATACTAGCATAAACTGTTCTCAAGTTATTAAGAGTCAAAATTTTAAAATTTCTTCAAATATATGTGGGCGGTGCCACGCCCCTTTAAAAAAAAATTGATAAAATCCGCCTTAGAACATATAAATCAATACATATTGCAAATTTTATCATTGTAGCTGCTTCTGATATGGAATTAAACCGTTTTATACGTTTTTCGAAATTTTCGATATCGAAAAAGGGGGCGTGGTTATCATCCGATTTCGCCCGTTTTCAATAGCAACCTACCTTGGCCAGAAAGTAACCTGTATGCAAAATTTCATGCAAATATCTCAATTTTTACTCAAGTTATCGTGTACACGGACGGACAGACGGACGGACGGACATGGCTTAATCAATTCCTCTTTTCAACCTAAGAACTTTCATATATGGAACCCTATATCTAACTCGGTTATTTTGCTCCGTTACATAGTACCGTTATGTGGACAAAATTAATATACCCTTGTACTAGTACTAGTACGCTGGGTATAAAAATTAAGTGCTTTGATTAAGATTTAAGAACGTTAAAATGTCACTAAAGCAAATACATTCAGGGATATAACGAATTGAAATATTACTTAGCTTGTGGTCTTGGAACTGCCCACTTTTCCAAAAAATTTACAAATGTAGCCTATGTATGTCGTACCCAACGAAGATTTTAACGTATTGGAAAAGTTTAAAACAGATCAACCATAAACTTTGGACATTATTGAAGTACAAACAACGTACTGAACACAAAAATTGTGGGCGTGACACCGTACACTTTTCCCAAATTATATAATTGTTGACCAAGGGACACACATATCCAAAAATCATTAGTTTAGACCAAATATATTCAAAGTTATGATGATTTAAATTTTATATAGCCTGGGGGCGTGGCACCGCCCACTTTTCCAAAAATTAATATAGCCTAAATCGTACACAACAATCTTCTGAACCAATCTGGAAAGTTTAGAAGAGATCGACCATAAACTTTGGACATTATTGAAGTACAAACAAAACACAAAATATGTGGGCGTGGCACCGCCCACTGTTCCAAAATAACATAAATCTTGACCAGAGGACACACATATGGGTCATTATTTTACAAATCGTACGGATTTGGAGAAAAAAAAAATTTCACTTTTTTAAAAGTCACCAAATTTATTTCTGGGAATCTTTTCGTAATTTGAGTTAACACCTATATCAGGATTTCGTCGAAAAAAATTTTCTTTCAGAGATATGCGGTTAAGCAAATTTAAGCAAACTTGTCCACATTCAAAATTCTATAACTTTGGTTGTAGTAGTCGTATCTTACTAATTTTTGTCTTATTTTGAAGGTAACAATATTTACTTTATAACTGCTTTCAAGAAATATTAAATTTTACAAAATCAAATTTTTTTTTTTAAGTAAATTTTCTTTTAACAATTATTAAAAACATGTCCAAAAAATATTTTTGAAAAAATATATTTAATATGCGCTGAGCTTTAGGCTAATGCCTAAAAGAAGTAGCAAGCAGAAAGCCATAGAGGCAATGCGAAAAAAATAACAAAATTATATTCCTTATTGTATCCATTAACGTAACTTTCAATCTTGTACATTTGAAATTGATATCTATCTACTAATACTACGTTTATAAATCTTATAAATAAAAATGAATGTGTGTCTGTGTGTCCTTTATAGGCGTCCAAAGTACTCAACCGATTTTTATGAAATTTTCACAGTATATATGTAGATGTAATATATATATATATACTACTAGCAGAGCCGGCAGACGTTGTTCTGCCTGACCAGCGACTTCCCTAGAAATACATTTTCAAATACTTTTCTATTAATTTTTAACATTCCATTTATTGCAGTGCTTTAGGATATACAATGTTTCAGGTTTTAACGTCTTTGGTATAAACAAATAAATTTTTTGGATGTCCAACTCAAAAAACGGATCTTTTGAACTCAATGGGTATGAAAAAAACCATTATGCGCTGCTGAGCAGATGTATAGTTAGTATTTACTTAATTATATCCTATACCTACAACTTAACGCCACTATTATGATTTTATGGAAATCCTATAATACTCTGGATATGTATAAACGGCAATAACAAACAAAAAAAATTAAGTGCTTTGATTAAGATTTAAGAACGTTAAAATGTCACTAAAGCAAATACATTCAGGGATATAACGAATTGAAATATTACTTAGCTTGTGGTCTTGGAACTGCCCACTTTTCCAAAAAATTTACAAATGTAGCCTTGTATGTCGTACCCAACAAAGATTTTAACGTATTGGAAAAGTTTAAAACAGATCAACCATAAACTTTGGACATTATTGAAGTACAAACAACGTACTGAACACAAAAAATGTGGGCGTGACACCGTACACTTTTCCCAAATTATATAATTGTTGACCAAGGGACACACATATCCAAAAATCATTAGTTTAGACCAAATATATTCAAAGTTATGATGATTTAAATTTTATATAGCCTGGGGGCGTGGCACCGCCCACTTTTCCAAAAATTAATATAGCCTAAATCGTACACAACAATCTTCTGGGTCATTATTTTACAAATCGTACGGATTTGGAGAAAAAAAAAATTTCACTTTTTTAAAAATCACCAAATTTATTTCTGCTAATCTTTTCGTAATTTGAGTTAACACCTATATCAGGATTTCGTCGAAAAAAATTTTCTTTCAGAGATATGCGGTTAAGCAAATTTAAGCAAACTTGTCCACATTCAAAATTCTATAACTTTGGTTGTAGTAGTCGTATCTTACTAATTTTTGTCTTATTTTGAAGGTAACAATATTTACTTTATAACTGCTTTCAAGAAATATTAAATTTTACAAAATCAAATTTTTTTTCTTTTAACCCTTAAGCCACTAAACCGTCTACAGACGGTCATCTCTCAAATCAAAATAGAATCGAACATAACGTAATTTGCATTTTATGAGCTTGAGCGTTGACTCTGCATGAAATGAGCTTTCAAATAAAGCTCTGTTGAAAGCTCTTAAATTACTTTTGTGGCAGTGGCAACTATTTGTTTGGAAAAATTTGCAGATTGTGACGAGGAAATTACTTGAAAATTTAGTGCGCGTTCAAACTTCAATAAAATCATTGCTGTCAACTCAATCGTTCTGAATAATTTTCTTGTAAGTTGTTGTGTTATTTTCTATAGTATTGTGCATATTTTTTCAATTTATGGTGTTGAATTTTTGAGTTAGTGAGCGTTTTGTGAAGGCCGCCTGTAGACGGTGTTAGGAGCTTGAGCGAAAATTTTTTTCCTAAATGTAGTATCAAACTTTTTGTGCGGTTTTGATATTTTTCTCCAAATAACGTCCTCTTTTATTAAGGTAAGTGTTTATTAGCTGTTTATTGCTGCTACCACAAAATTTCGCGTCAGAAAAAAATAAACCTCTCCACTATGAGTGATTGCGAAATTGAAGCTCTAATGGATTCAGTTGAAATCGACGATGATCTTGAGGACTCAGATAACAGTATCTCAGATCCAGATTATATTTGCGACCAAATCGAGCCTGATGATGATTTCATGGTAAATGATTGCTTGCAAGATTTAGATTCCTCATCATTTATGGACGGAATGAATTTATCTATAAACACAAGTAATGTTAACATAAGCCCAACTGATGGCCCAATAGCGTCAAACGAAGAGCTGGCTCTAACGCAACCAGATCAAACTAGAGCTGAATCGATTAATACCCAAGAAAACCTTAAATCAGAGGTGGAAAAATCTTACAAACCAAAGAAAAGACCTCGTTCCCCACTGCCTGTCTTAGATGCCTCGGGACCAAGAGTAAGACCGTCAGACGGTGGATTTACAGGAGGTGGTAAGTACCGAAAAAGTGGGATTAAATTGAAAAAATGTAATCATTTTATTGGTATTAACTTTTCAGACTTGGAAAACATCAATAAAGATTCAACTGAGTTCAAAAACATCCTCTGGCGTAAAAGGTTTTTGCAGTTGCATGTGAACGAAGTTGCTTTTAGAGGAAAAACGGACTTGCCATCTGAAGCACTCCAATTGAGTTTTTTCAGTACTTTTTTAATGATGAGCTTTTTGATTTGATAAGTATGGAAACCAACCGTGCTGCTGTTTCGGAAAATGTTAATACTGCATTGAAAGTAGATAAACATGATACACGTCGTTATGTCGGAGTATTGACGTTCATGTCAATTTTCCGCTATCCCAATACTGAGTCATATTGGAGTGAATATGGATTCAAAAACATACCTGATTGTATGTCAAAAAACAAGTTTGAGCAAATTAGAAAATATTTATCATTCAATGATGAATCAAAGCGTGTAAAGAAAGGATGTCCCGGTTATGATCCCATTTTTCGAATTCGAAAAGTAGCAGCTCATTTGCTTGAAAGTTTTGATTCTATTCCTAAAAACGCTAGATTATGCGTCGATGAACAAATGTGTTCGACAAAGATGGCTCATCATTTACGTCAATATTTGCCTGACAAGCCTCATCCTTGGGGTGTTAAATTCTTTGTTTTGTGTGACACCAATGGATACTCATATAGGTTCGAAATATACACCAGGTCTAGCAACGATGACATAACTTTGCCTGATACCAGGCGCGTAGCCAGAAAAAAATTTCGGGGGGGGGGGGTTTTGGCCAAAGTGTCAGTAAATAAGAATTACCTATAAATACACATTGTATATATTTGGGTTAATACTCACGGTCGTAAATATAGGGATTGTCTCGGTTGTCCCGCGAGTCTTGCTTTCAATGCTTCGTGCTTGTCCAAATATGTTGAGCTTCCTCCTGTGGTACGGAATTACTGGTGTAGCTTCCTTATTATTGTATTGACTTCATATGGTAGGAACCAGGCGCTTTAATTTATATTGCGAAAAGATATATATATACGTGTATGTGGGTAACAGCCGCTGATCACGGGCAAGAATTGTAGTAACCGGCAACCAAGTTATTATTTATTTGCACCTTTCAAAGCTGCGTATTGTATATTTACTTCAAAGCGCCACTAAAACCAGTAAAACACCATATAAATCACTTTCAAACTTATATTTATGCTTTTGGCTCACAATTTATAGATATATATATATATACGAAAGGATATTTGTAATAATTGCATATGCACTTTATGCATATATTTGTCTGCAGCGCAAGAGATTTATACAAATTAAACACCAAAACGTATTTCACTAGTTCTTTTGTTAAAACTTAGCATGCGCTCTAGTTTATTTAAATGTTCACGAGAATTTTGGTTTAATAAGAGTATATATCGCGTTTTACAATAGATTTATAAAAAAAATACGTAAACTTCGGGAAATGCCGGTGGATATATAAAGCTCAGATTTGTAGTAATAATAATGATGGCCGCCCCCACATCAGCTGTTTTGCATGCGGCGAATTGGTGTGGGGTGATTTACGCAAGGGTTGCCACACGTCCCAAATGCTTCCATATTTCATACTTAAGCTAAGGGTGTGTTTATATGTTGAGGTGAACAATATAATGTAATTCATAATGAGATATACATAGTATAAATATGAGATATAATATATGAAAATAATTGTACTAAAATATATAACATGATATAAAGAGGTAATTCAATGAAAATTATTATATTTGTACAATTCATGTAATGGGTTTTATTATGGTTTTGGGATTGGGACGGGTGGCTACCTAAGTCGCGTAAACATTCTGCCTCCCCTAGGCGTACTAAGCGCCTAGTGTATGCTGTAGCTCCTGCAGGGCTCGAACGGCCTCTTGGATGAGGATTCGTCCGACCTTATTTTTGTAGGTAGAGGTGCGCAAGCCGGTTGCGGTGCATCGGATGGTGCGATCGGCGACGCTGGTTGGTCGTGGCGGTTGACGGGCGAGGGGAGCACGACCGTTGGCCCTTGGAGGCTGCTGTTGAGTGAGACGACGATGACTCGCTGGTCGGCGGCGCGGCTCCTGGCGGCGTGGTGGTGGAGGTACCTCCGCTACAGGCGGGGCGACGTATGCGGGTTGACGGCTTCCGATGTCTCGATGGAGAAAGGTGTGGTGGTGCTGCCCGCAGACCCGACAGCTCTCGGTTGAGGTGCACTGATTGGTACGATGCGATAGCGCTAAACAGTTGGTGCAGTATTGATGTGCCCTAGCGATTAAGAAACGCTGTTGTGGCTGCATGGCCGTGAACGCTGGGCACATCAGCAACGAATGATGACGCAAGCACAATCTGCATTTTCGGTAATCCGGTACGGGTTCGCTACGGCGCGGGCGGGCTGCGGGCAGGGTTACCTGCGATGCCAACGAGCGGCGTGGGGTTGGAACCGGAGGGCGTTGACGATCCATCTGTAGAGGAGAGAGTAATATATGAATGCATATTAGTTATGCGCTTGGGCGTGGGCATAGTTTGAGAGAATGCCTAAATAGTTGCCTGAGATAGCACGAGATTAGTGGACTGTATGACTTTTTCGATAGCACGAGATTAATGGACTGTATGAGTTTTTGGAGCTGGGAGTGGGCTCTTAGAGCCCTCGTCACTCTCGGTTGACGGTAGAAAACATAGTTTTGTGAGGGGTCTGGTAAGCATACCATTCTGGGTGCGGACGTCTACGACACGAATGTGTCCATCTCGTCCTGGGTGTAGATTTTCCAATCGACCTAGTCGCCACTCAGTGGGAGGTAAATTGTCTTCCTTGATGATGACGAGATCGCCGATTTTCGGGGGAGTTTGGGCGTTTTTCCATCGGTAACGCTTTTGCAGATCGGTGAGGTAGTCAGTTTTCCAGCGTTTACTGAACTGATGATGCAGAACTTTCAGTCTTTCCCATCTATTTATCAAAGATAGATCTTCGTGATTCGGTTCGGGGATCGAGAGCATTGGTGCTCCTCGAAGAAAATGACCTGGTGTGAGAGCAGTGAGGTCACTCGGGTCCTGAGACAGTGGGGATATGGGACGAGAATTAAGTACGCATTCTATGCGAATTAATAGAGTCGAGAATTCTTCAAAGGTAAAATTGTGAGTTCCGGCTACCTTTTTGAAATGGGTTTTAAAGCTTTGGACAGCGGATTCCCATAATCCGCCCATGTGAGGTGCGCCGGGGGGTATAAACTTCCAATTTATTCCTTGGGGGGCGTACTTCTCAACAATATCTGACGAGACTTCTCGCATAAATAATACGAATTCGAGTTCGGTCGCCCGCTTGGCGCCGATAAATGTTTTGCCATTGTCGCTCATCATCTGGTTGGGGTATCCTCGGCGTCCTACATATCGGGCGAAGGCGGCAAGAAAGGCTTTGCTGGTGAGGTCTGAGCACAATTTCAGGTGGACCGCTTTGGTGGTAAAACAGACAAAGACTGCCACGTAGCCCTTTACGAGGGTTTGAGACCTAAGCATAGATGCTTTTAATTGAAAGGGGCCAGCAAAGTCTACACCAGTTGTGGTGAAGGGGGGAGCGAATCGACATCGTTCGGGGGGCAAGGCTGCCATGATTTGTGACCGCGTTTGTTGTTTGTGAGTAGTGCAGACTTTACACTGGAAAATGCACTTTTTTATAAGTGGTTTGAGACGGGCAATGTGAAATTCTTGCCTTAATGTTTGTTGCATGAGACGCGCTTCCGCATGTAGGAGCATTTCGTGGAGGAATCGTATATATAGAGTACAGAGGCGCGACTTTTCAGGTAGGATAATGGGATGACGCTCATTATAAGTGAGAGCTGCATGGGCTAGTCGACCATTTACTCGGAGAACTCCGCTTTTGTCGAGGAAGGGGTTAATTACGAGTAGGGAACTTCGTTTTGAAATTGGCTGGGAATCCTCTAGACATGATCTTTCAAGAGCGTAATATCGAGTTTGGGCCATGATTATGAGGCGATGTTTGGATCTTTTGAGATCGGCATGAGTTAGGGAGGTTTCGGTGGGTTCTTTAATACCGTTCACCGCGTCTTTCAGGCGACGTACAAATTTGAGAACGTAGGCCATTACACGTAAAGCACGAGGGTAGGAAGAGAATCTATCTAAAAGATCCTCACTCTTTTCCGTAGCATGTAGGGCTTCTACTTTACGTGATTCTGGGGGGTTGACGTTACGAATTGTTGGTTGTGGCCAATCTTCGGGGGATTTCGAAAGCCACTCTGGCCCATTCCACCAGAGGGAGGAATTTGCGAGATCGACTGGCGTACAACCTCGGGTTCCCAGATCCGCTGGGTTTTCTTTGCTGGGTACGTGTCGCCATGGGACATTACCTACGAGATCTATTATCTGCGCGGTTCTATTGGAGACATAGGTCTTCCATGAGTGGGGTGGCTTTTCGAGCCAGGCTAACACGATTTCCGAATCAGACCACATAGTCAGCTTTCTTTGAGTGAGACCGAGATGGGGTTGCACTACTGCGACTAGTTTGGCTAGTAAGAGCGCTCCACATAGTTCCAGGCGTGGCAGACTTATAATTTTGAGAGGAGCCACTTTGCCTTTGGACACAAGAAGATGAGAGAAGACTTGGGTGCCGACAGTAGTTCGCACATAGAGGGTTGCGCAATAAGCCTTTTCAGAGGCGTCGCAAAACCCATGGAGCTCGACTAAGTGGTCAGGGGCGAAGTTAATCCATCGGGGTATATTGATATTGGAGATGGAGTGCAGATTCTTTGCGAATTGCGTCCATTTTACGAGACGGATCGGTTTGACTCCTTCATCCCAATCAGTCCCGTCCAGCCACAACTCTTGCATCAATATCTTTGCCTGTATCATAACTGGCGTCAGCCACCCTGCGGGGTCGAAAAGTTTTGCAATAGCGGAGAGAATCCCTCGCTTGGTGGCTGCCGTTGAGGCTGGATCTGAGTCCACAGTATAAGAGAATGTGTCCGAGAGCGCATTCCATTGAATTCCAAGAGTTTTGGCGGTACTACTTTTCTCGAATTCGAGGAAGTCGGTGTCAAGTAAGTCCGCCTTGGGAATTTGCCTGAGAATGTCCGGATGGTTTGCCGTGATCTTTTTTAATGGGAAGCCGGCTGAGTTGAGTGCATTAATGGTCTCATTTAGGGATTGCTCGGCTGATGGGAGATCATGGCTGCCGGATAAAATATCGTCTACATACGTCTCGGACTTTAGTATTGGGGCTGCGCGTGGGTGAGAGGCGGCTATGTCTTTCGACAGCTCGTGCAGAGTGCGAATAGCCAGGAAGGGAGCGCAGTTAACTCCAAAGGTGACCGTTTTTAACTTGAAGTCCTTTATTGGACTGGTTTCGGGGGTTCGGAATATTATCCGGTGGTAGTCTTGGTCATCGGGGTGTAGGAGGATCTGGCGGTACATTTTTTCCACATCGCCATTAAACACATATTTATATGTTCTCCATTTCAACAACATAAGTCGGAGATCGGGTTGGAGGGTTGGGCCGGTGCATAGGGTATCATTGAGGGAGTGACCGGACCCTGACTTCTTGGAAGCATTAAATACAACTCTGACTTTTGTTGTCTTTTTGTCTGGTCTGACGACCGCATGGTAAGGGAGATAGAAAGAGCAGTATTTCCCTTGAGATTCTATCTTATTTGGGCTGCATTCTTCCATGTGGCCTAAGGAGAGGTATTCTTCGATTACCTTGTCGTACTGCTGCTTGAGATCGCCCTTATTTAAGAGTGTACGTTCCATGCCGTGGAACTGTCGTAGGGCTGCAGTACGGGATTGGCCTAGGTCGATATCGTTGGGAAATGTGGGTTTGAAGGGAAGCCGAACCATGTATCGACCGTTATCTATGCGAGTGGTTGTGCTTTTGTAAAATTCTTCGCACACTTGGTCTTCGGGAGTTTCCACTGGGGTTCTGGGTATCTCTTCGATTTCCCACAACTGTCTAAGTTGATCATTCAACTGACTGTTTGTTATTTCCCACGCTTGGGAGGAATGCGCTCCAACCTTTTCGGGGGTTTGGCCACTTATTATCCATCCAAAGATGGTATTTTGTGCTAGCAGGCTGGGAGAGATCTTTTCTATGCCATTAAGCATTATTTGAGGGATAAGATCACTACCCAATACCAGATCGATTTGAGCGGGGTTTTGGGTGTTCTGGTCTGCTAGTTCGAGATGGGACCAATTTCGCATTTGGCTTTCATTTAGCCTGAGGGTTGGAAGTTGCCTAGTTAAACGGGGCAGCACTATTGCCTGGGCTTTTATTTTTACTTTTCTGTCATTTGAGACTAGGGTCAACGAGCACAGCTTATTTGATGTTTGTACCACTCCGCCTCCCATACCCGAGATTTCAAATAGGGAGTGGGTATGGGGAAGCCGGAGTTTTGCTTGAGCTTTGGCGGATATGAAGCTTCTTTCGGAGCCTTGATCGACTAAGGCCCGAAGCTTGAATAGGTCCCCTCTATGTTCTACCAAGACAATTGCTGTAGGGAGTATGATTTTGCTATCATTTTCAGCATGGAATGACTGTACTTGGGATGTGTTGGGTGTAGAGGGATCGCTTTCATGGGGTGCCGCCTGGTTCACGTCTTGAAGCCTTGGATTGCTGGCTTCTATTGTGGCTACCTGAGATCTAGTTCTGTGAATTCCAGAACTCGTACTGGGAGAAGCTGTGTCGTGAGGAGTGGTGTTATGTCGGCCTTGGCAGTGCATGCACGTTCTCGTGCTTTGGCAGTCTTTCAAGAGATGGGTTTGGGCTAAACAATTTTCGCAGATATTATTGTCTCTTACGAATTTTCTGCGTTCTGAGATTGGCAACTTTTTATACCGCAAACAGCTTTGTAGGGTATGCGTTTGTTGTTTGCATAATTTGCAGGTATAAAATCGTTGCTGCTCTGTGGCGTGGGATTTTGTATGTGTTGGGGGGTTGTTGTTGTGGGTTTGGGGTTGAGACTGCCTGAACTGGGGGGTGTTCTGATTGGGGTGTGGCCTTGAGAAGTTTGTGGAGGGTGGATTGTATCGGGGTTTGGCTGGACGCCATTGATCCACCCTTTCCACTATCTCGTAGCGAGTAGTCAGAAACTGGTTCATTTGGGACCAGTTCGGTAGGTCTCTTCTGGAGCTTAATGATTGCTCCCACAGGGCAACTGTATTCTCTGGTAACTTTGACGTTACCAGATAAATTAAAATGGGATCCCAGCTGGAGGTTTCGACTTGTTGTGTCGCTAGTATTTGGAGGGCGTTATTTACTGAGGACTGTAATTTTTGTATATCCTCACTATTTTCCGACTGAATCGCTTTTAGATTCATGAGAATTCGGATTTGATTATCGACCAGGACTCTTTTGTTCTCATATCGTGACTTGAGAGCTTCCCATGCTAGGGCAAAATTGTCGTCACTTAGGGGAAATTGTTCTACTATTTGGCCTGCCTTACCTTTAGTCTTTTGACGGAGGTGATACAGTTTTTGGGCGCTGGAGAGTTTGGAGTGGTTGATATACACCGCTGTGAACATGTCACGGAAGGACGGCCATTGATCATACCCTCCATAGAAAATTTCTGTATCACATGGGGGGACTTTCAGGTTCATATGGGAGGACTCTGAGGGGGGTTGGGTTGGCACTTGAGGCGCGGGTTTACTCAATTCCTTGAGTTGGAGTTGATCGCCTATTTGAGCCTTTGTCTCCTCATACGCTATTAGGCAGGCTCGGTATTTACCAAAAGCGGCAGATTTAAAATCATCGGGAAGGTCCTGGTCGTCAGTTTCTACTACCACGTCAAAGGCACTCTGTACTCTAGACCAAAATACATCGATATTTTTATCTTTTAATTTTAGGGCTGACTCCGTATTGTCTTGAAGGGGGGTTGCGCGGAACCGAGTACAGTAATCTGTAAAAATATCTGTTTCAGATATAAATTTATTCTCAGCCACGGTAGTCATTCTAAATTGAGATTTGCTTAACTTGACTTTAGCAATTTTGGAAGATTCTATTGAGACTGTTGCTTTTATTTACGCAAAAAAATTTTTTTTTTTTTGGGATTTTAGTAGTCTTGTACTACTGTTCAGGGGATGTATTGGTCTCAAAATGGATATAGTCAATGGGCGGTAATTTATAATTTTAATAATTACTTTTTCGGGATTCGCAACACTAATTTACGGTGCTTATTAATTTAAGTTTCACCCGAAATTGAAATTCTTTAAATTTTGGGAATTTGGTTTAAACAACCAGTGAAATTAAAAATAATTTTTTTTTGAGATGAAAATTTTGCGTTTATGCCCACTGTCTTTTAAACGAACATATATATGTAAAATTTACAGCAAGAGATTTTCGTGTTATTTCTTACACTGTATGTGTGTGAAATTTCGCCGTAACTTATTTGTTTTCACCGAGATATATATATATATATTAATATTTGGCGGGAAAATTATGGGTTTTGGCGGGAATCAATATTGAAATTTTGGGATTATAATTTTAGAATATTATATATATGTGTATGAGCAGGGGCTGGATTCTTCAATGGCGAAGAAGGACCATGTATATATTTGGTTTAATACTCACGGTCGTAAATATAGGGATTGTCTCGGTTGTCCCGCGAGTCTTGCTTTCAATGCTTCGTGCTTGTCCAAATATGTTGAGCTTCCTCCTGTGGTACGGAATTACTGGTGTAGCTTCCTTATTATTGTATTGACTTCATATGGTAGGAACCAGGCGCTTTAATTTATATTGCGAAAAGATATATATATACGTGTATGTGGGTAACAGCCGCTGATCACGGGCAAGAATTGTAGTAACCGGCAACCAAGTTATTATTTATTTGCACCTTTCAAAGCTGCGTATTGTATATTTACTTCAAAGCGCCACTAAAACCAGTAAAACACCATATAAATCACTTTCAAACTTATATTTATGCTTTTGGCTCACAATTTATAGATATATATATATATACGAAAGGATATTTGTAATAATTGCATATGCACTTTATGCATATATTTGTCTGCAGCGCAAGAGATTTATACAAATTAAACACCAAAACGTATTTCACTAGTTCTTTTGTTAAAACTTAGCATGCGCTCTAGTTTATTTAAATGTTCACGAGAATTTTGGTTTAATAAGAGTATATATCGCGTTTTACAATAGATTTATAAAAAAAATACGTAAACTTCGGGAAATGCCGGTGGATATATAAAGCTCAGATTTGTAGTAATAATAATGATGGCCGCCCCCACATCAGCTGTTTTGCATGCGGCGAATTGGTGTGGGGTGATTTACGCAAGGGTTGCCACACGTCCCAAATGCTTCCATATTTCATACTTAAGCTAAGGGTGTGTTTATATGTTGAGGTGAACAATATAATGTAATTCATAATGAGATATACATAGTATAAATATGAGATATAATATATGAAAATAATTGTACTAAAATATATAACATGATATAAAGAGGTAATTCAATGAAAATTATTATATTTGTACAATTCATGTAATGGGTTTTATTATGGTTTTGGGATTGGGACGGGTGGCTACCTAAGTCGCGTAAACACACATATATTTATATTTTCACATATTACATATTTATACTTTTACTAGCAAACCCGGCAGACGTTGTCCTGCCCAAACACTAACTTGTTTGCATTTAAAATATGTGATTCGCCCTCCTAATTTCAGCTCCACATCCTTCTCTCCGTCCATCCACCTCATATGCTTTTGTCTTTTCATATTGCTTTTTAATTGTCATCCATATACCTATCCCTTTCTCAATCCCAATCCCAAAAGGATTTAAAATGACTCCATTTTAAAAATCGCATCAAGACCTTTCATTTTAGACCCATTTTTTCACAAAAACCTTCTAGCTCCAATTTTGGTCTACGTTTTGGTTAATATCTAAAAACCTTCGTTTTATATTGGAAAATAGCTAAAACATGTTAAATCATTTGTCAACACCTTTCTTTTAATACCCATATCATACCAATACCATCGAGGGCCCCTTCTGGTTGACATTTTGACCAATATCTCGAAAACTGGCTCAAATTGAAAGAACACTTTATAAGGTTATCCTGGTCAACATTTTTAGGGAAACCTCCAAAACCTTTCCAAATACCTTTATTTTTTAGCGTATAACCATCTCGAGCGGATACAAAATTTACCTTCCAAATTTAGCTATGTGTATTAGGTCCAGCCGTTCTCAAAATAGATGTTTCCATAAATGAAGCAAAGTCCAAATGAAACCTATGGCCTTCCCCTTTCTTTTTACACCAATTTTGTGCGAATATTCCAAAGTTTACCCGAAACCACATTTTGACCGATAACTCTGTTATCGATAAATACATCGAATTGAACCAAAGTCCAAATGAAAGCTGTTGTCTCCCCCTTTCGTTTGATACAAATTTTGTGCGAATATTCCAAAGTTTACCCGAAACCACATTTTGACCGATAACTCTGTTATCGATAAATATATCGAATTGAAAAAAAGTCCAAATTAAAGCTGTGGTCTTCCCCTTTCGTTTGATACGAATTTTGTGCGAATATTTCAAAGTTTACCCGAAACCACATTTTGACCGATAACTCTGTTATCGATAAATATATCGAATTGAACCAAAGTCCAAATGAAAGCTGTGGTCTTCCCCTTTCGTTTAATACAAATTTTGTGCGAATATTCCAAAGTTTACCCGAAACCACATTTTGACCGATAACTCTGTTATCGATAAATACATCGAATTGAACCAAAGTCCAAATGAAAGCTGTTGTCTCCCCCTTTCGTTTGATACAAATTTTGTGCGAATATTCCAAAGTTTACCCGAAACCACATTTTGACCGATAACTCTGTTATCGATAAATATATCGAATTGAACCAAAGTCCAAATTAAAGCTGTGGTCTTCCCCTTTCGTTTGATACGAATTTTGTGCGAATATTTCAAAGTTTACCCGAAACCACATTTTGACCGATAACTCTGTTATCGATAAATATATCGAATTGAACCAAAGTCCAAATGAAAGCTGTGGTCTTCCCCTTTCGTTTAATACAAATTTTGTGCGAATATTCCAAAGTTTACCCGAAACCACATTTTGACCGATAACGCTGTTATCGATAAATGCATCGAATTGAACCAAAGTCCAAATGAAAGCTGTTGTCTCCCCCTTTCGTTTGATACAAATTTTGTGCGAATATTCCAAAGTTTACCCGAAACCACATTTTGACCGATAACTCTGTTATCGATAAATATATCGAATTGAACCAAAGTCCAAATTAAAGCTGTGGTCTTCCCCTTTCGTTTGATACGAATTTTGTGCGAATATTTCAAAGTTTATCCGAAACCAAATTTTGATCGATAACTTTGTTATCGATAAATATATCGAATTGAACCAAAGTTCAAATGAAAGCTGTGGTCTTCCCCCTTTGTTTGATACCAATTTTGTGCGAATATTCCAAAGTTTACCCGAAACCACATTTTGACCGATAACTTAGTTATCGATAAATATATCGAATTGAACCAAAGTCCAAATGAAAGCTGTGGTCTTCCCCTTTCGTTTGATACAAATTTTGTGCGAATATTCCAAAGTTTACCCGAAACCACATTTTTTGACCGATAACTCTGTTATCGATAAATATATCGAATTGAACCAAAGTCCAAATGAAAGCTGTGGACTTCCCCTTTCGTTTGATACCAATTTTGTGCGAATATTGCAAAGTTTACCCGAAACCACATTTTGACCGATAACTCTGTTATCGATAAATATACCGAAATGAGCCAAAGTTCAAATGAAAGCTGTGGTATTCCCCTTTCGTTTGATACCAATTTTGTGCGAATATTGCAAAGTTTACCCGAAACCGCATTTTGACCGATAACTTAGTTATCGATAAATATATCGAATTGAACCAAAGTCCAAATGAAAACTGTGGTCTTCCCCTTTCGATTGATACCAATTTTGTGCGAATACTTCAAATTTTACGGAAAACAACATTTTGGCCGATAACTCTATTATCGATAAATTTATCGAAATTTCATGATGCCTGTTACCTATTCTACACTCCTAAGAAGCTGTCTGCAAAGTTTCGTAATGTTCGGGCCATTTGTTCAGACGATAAAGAACCACAAACATCCGCAGTCACTCACAAACTTACGTTTTTATATATTAGTAAGATTTATTTGAAATTTTCCTCTTTCTACACGGCTAAAAATTTGAGTCTAAATTTTAAACCATTCATTGGATTACACAATTTTTAAAACTTTTTGGTAATAAATTCCAAACCTTTCTCAATTTTTTGCGGTTTAGATTTAAAATTTAACCGGGATAAACAAACACGTCGGTTCGAGACCTAACATTTTTTAAAAAAACATAAAAAATTGTTAACAACATTTTCGGTATAAAATTTATATAATTTTTATTAGGCGCATTTCTATGACAACCGTCGTAAATTTAATTCTAAACCAAATTTGGTCATACACCTAGATCAGTATGCCTGCGTTCAAAGGGTTTTTTTGGAATATCCAGTAAAATTAACTTCTTTAGACTAATTTAATTATTTTTAATGAAAGTATGTGCAAATACATAATGAAACTTCTGCAAATCAAAGTTCAAAAGTTTGTGGAAAATTCATGACAATTTAAGAAATCTCGAAAAAATTTCATCGAAATTTCTAACTTTCTCGTAAAATTTTTTTGATTTTTTTCGTGTATGCAGTTTTGCTGCTCGTTCAACTGTCAAAAGTCGACCAAGAGCATTTTCTTTAATATAAAAATATTACGCTTATAAATTTGTATGGAAGATAATGCACTTGGCTACAAATTGCCAAAAATCGAGTAATTCTTCTAGCGGCTTAAGATTGCTATCTTTGTTCACTTTAATTGAACGGGCCACAAAACTGAAAACTCGAAAAAATTTAAATATTTTTACTAAAAAGTTAGAAATTTTTATGAAAATGTTTCGAGTTTTCTTGAATTTTCATGAATTTTCCACAAAGATCTTAACTTTGAGTTGCAGTATTTTTCTTGTTTTTTTGCACATTCTTTCATACAAAAATAATGAAATTAGTCAAAGGAAGTCAATCTTACTGAAAATTCCAAACAACACTTTGTAGCCCCAAAAAGTTTTAAATTTAGGCTAAATATTTTAGACGTGTACAAAACAATATTTATTTTTATTGTTTGTTTTCAAATTTTGTGTAGGATTTCTTCAGGCTTTGGCAAGAAGTAAATAGTTGTCGCTTTATTTCTTGAAGAAAAACTGAAGCTTCGGAAAAATAAAAACAAAAAATGAAATAACATTGAAATTCATATAAAAAGCGGAAAATTGCAATTATTCAATATGCAAAACGGAACGTCAACATTTGTTGGCTATTCATGACAATTTCATAGTCAAGAAATACTTGAAAATATTTCTTAATCATTTTCTTTTCAACAGCATACCGGGCTTTCTTTTAAACGTTTTCAATCTTTTTTTGCCAAATTAGCGTCACTTTTTAGTATCACCTCACAAGTATAAGTACAATTTAATTGTTACTTTCTCTGATAATTCAATACGACTGCGTTGTGTACAGCTTAGTAATTTTTGGAAATTTTTTTTAACTTCTTGTTCATTTTTTTGGTTAAACCTTTGGCAACCGTGACTACAATAACGAGGGACACTCATTTTTACGATTTTTGCCCGCTGTATTCATAGCTCGAAAAGCAGTTAGTTTGGCGCGAATTTCTTAAAGGGCCAAATGAGTGAACCGTTGCAGGAATTTAGTTGTGACCTCTCAGACTTGCTCTGACAATTGATTAGCGACTACCAATAACTTCTCTCAGTGTGAAATATTATTTAATTTTATTCTTTCGTATTTTCATTATTGCTATTAATGCTAATTTCTTAACAGGGGTTTTAAAGGTAAATAGAGTAATTATTCTAGTACAGGCGTATATTTTTCAAATTTTCGGAAATTTCGGGGGGGAGGGTTTGAACCCCCGAAGAACCCCCCCCCCCCCCCCCCCCCAAAAAATCCGCGCCTGCCTGATACCCCTAACATTGAAGCAACGGGGAATGTTGTTATAAGGTATGGTATATTGTTTTCAATAAATTCTTCTTATTTTATTTCAGGATTTCACTTTCTTCTATTAGGTTATCACAAACGGTACCGAATTTTGTCAACCATATATTGTATTTCGACAACTTCTACACATCTCTACCCCTGATGGTGTATCTAAGAGCACGTGGCATATATAGTCTGGGAACTGTGAGAGTGAATCGGATCCCAAAATGCAAGCTTCCAATGGACAAAAGTAAAGAATTGAAGAAGGCGCCACGAGGATACTCAACGGAGTTTGTAGGAACTGCTTATGGCGTCAACATATCCGCCGTATTGTGGAAAGACACAAAAAATTTAAAACTTTGCTCTACATATGTAGGTATTAAAGCTTTCGAAAGAACGGATGCGCAAGCTATCAATCAGCCATCTAAAATTCCACGGTATATAAGGAAAGAAAGGTCTTATATAGATATTGACTGTCCACAAATTATACGCGAATATAACGCACACATGGGGGGTGTAGACTTGATGGATTCCTATATGGGTCGTAACGGACTGCGAATTAAAACTCAAGATATGGCAACAAGACTGTTTTACCATCTTCTTGATATGGCTGTAACCAATGCGTTCATTTTATATAGACGACTCAATGCGGAAAAAAATCAAAAATCGGATGAGAAGTTAAAGGATATGACGATGTACGTATTTCGCTGTAGCATCGCCAAAGAGCTTTGTGCTTCAGTTGAAAAGAGATCGGTTGGCCGCCAACTACCAGTAGCAGTGTTGGTAAGAAAGCCATTCATCCAGTAGAGAGTATCAGATTCGATCGACTTGACCATTTTCCTAAATGGGGACCGAAAAAAAAGAGCAAGTTTTGTAAAAAATCTGAAACGCACACTTTTTGCACGAAATGCAATATAAATTTGTGCTATTCCAATGCAAAAAACTGTTTTGCAGAGTATCATTATAATAATTAATCAAATAAAACTTAATTTACACATTTTTGTTAATGAATTGAATGTTTACTTTTAATAAATCTGAGTGTTTCGAAAGTGAATTGATGAAAACATATACTCGTCTTTTTTTCCCCCTAACCCACTAAGACCGTCTACAGGCGGTGTTCCTTTTTTTCCACCTGGTGCTTCCAGTAAAATTTTTTTTTGCAGGACAACTTCATATTCGAGTTTTTTGCCCTCAAACTAATCAAGAACAAAAATTTTGGTGACAAAATACTAAGTATTTCTATTTCAGTGGCTTAAGGGTTAAGTAAATTTTATTTTAACAATTATTAAAAACATGTCCAAAAAATATTTTTGAAAAAATATATTTAATATGCGCTGAGCTTTCATCTAAAAGAATAAATATTTTCCAGGATGGAGACTTTTGTAGTTAAAAAGTTATTAAATTATTTCTGACGTGACATCGAGGCACATACGCGTGCCTGCGTATGCATGTTAGTTAACTGCAATATACATACATACATTTGTTAGGTAGGTAGTAGAGGCTGCATGAAGCCATTCTCATGTGAATACACAATGAGACATGATTAATGAACTATAGTTAAGAATACATGTGAATGTGACAATAAATAAACGTGTTTTATTCTTTTAGTGATTTCATAAATTTTTATTGACAAATATAATAGGGCTGCAGACACATTTGTAATTCAAGTGAAATACATCAAATACAAAATATTTTTTAATTTACATAATTTAAATTTATATTTCATAAAAATTATTTCATAACTTGAACTTCAACTGCAACTGGAATCATGCAGTGGTATGTCAGAGTCCCTTTCACTGCTACAGATTTTTTACTCCTCGTTTTGCACATATTTAAATGAAATGTGTTAGTTATGGCCCCTTTTTCCTAATCATATAATTCTTTGGGCGTTTGAATTGGATTATTCACTCTCTGAAGACTTGCTCTAGCAACCAAACTTTTCAAAGTCCCTCCCAAGCCATCGCATGCATTTTTTCCATGTGAAGTGGGGAAAAAGTGCCACTCCGCAGTCAAACCAAAATCTTTTTGGTGATGGGTAAGATTAACAAAATTCTTTTTGTTTTTATATTGAGCACTTGCCCCATCAGAGAAATATGTAATTTTGGAAATATTTTCGAAGTGATGTTTAACATATTCCACTAAGTATTTTTGAAATAAATGCACGGCAATTGTGTTGTGATGTAAGCAGTCAGAAATGACAACAAAGCTTTTCATACGAGTTTCTCCGCTTGAATGCCTGTAATAAATGGCAAATGGATGAATTGTTGCCTGATTGTTATTCCAATGAATTCCTTGAGCAGCATTTTGTACGACAAAAGCATAGTTTTCGGAAAAATCACAGATAGCGATGCATTCATCTTCTGTTAAGGATTCTTTTTTGCCATTTATAAACTCGTTTTGCCTTTTAACTAGATATGAATGCAACAATAAATTTTGCAAACCGGACTTAAATTTTTGTAAGTATTCATTAATTGGGATATCATTAGTTGCAAAGTGGTTCTATCGACGTTAACCCATTGTCTGTAGGTTGTATCTTCAATGAAGTTATCTTCCAAATGTTCTTATTTCGCCGGGGCACTGGGAACATTCTCCGAAATAACAATTTGTTGATGCTTCAAGACATACCATACGTTGTAAACAATCTTGATAGCTTTTTATTGGATGCATAGACTCAGCAGTCAGATGCTTGATGTTAGGTCCTTCTATTAATAATTTGACGTTTTCATGTATAGTGCAAACACATACTGCATGGGTACCACTTGAACCGGCTAAAACACAATGTTTTGGTCGCAAGGTTGCAACTTTGAAAAACTGCACTTAACGTTAGGGTACTTTTCCTTAAAAAGTTGATACAGCTCGCGTAAGTTTATTAACAATAGCCTCTTTTGCATGTGAATGCGTTCATTATTAATTTTTACGGAGAAGTCGGAAGTCTTTTTTTCCGGGCATCACTCGACTATTTTCATCGACCTCATAAAATTGTGTTATCAAATCAACAACCTCTTTTTCTAATGGCTGATGACTCTTAGGGTTCGCTTCTGCCAAAATTCCTTTTTCTTCAGCAATTTTCTTAGCAACAGTTATCATATGAACTGTAGCAGTAGGAAAATGATACAGAATTTTTCGAAAAGGCCAATCTTTACAAGTACTAAAATTTTTTAGTTGTTTTGCTCGATCACTAGTGGCAGTAAATGCGTCTTTTAGAGTTTGCAATATTTCGTTCCCATCATTTTCCTCGAAGCAAACATTGTCATTGTTAGGAATGCCAAAAATTTTTCCTGAAATTGCTTCAGAAACGTTTTGCATTTTTTTGCCGAATAGTGTTTTTGATGAATCTTTTTTTTCAGGATTGGTGAAACTCCGATAATTTCTAAGCCTCTGTTAATAAAATTAGTCGCCTCACACATTGCTTATCTGTCTTTCCCAAATGATACAGATGTAGAACATTAGGGTCATAGTTCACGTTGCTATCAGTTTCAGTAAGTGCTTCATTGAATTGGATATCATCTGATTCTTTCCTCTAGAAAAACGAATAAAATTTATGATAAGTACCTAATATTTCACGAATTTAATAAGATACAAGTTAAAATATAGAAAACAATATATGCATATACATTAGGGCAGTAGCCAATGTCTTAACAATGAGTACCATAAATATTTTATTGTTTCTAAATTTTTATATTCAATTTTTATACGTAATCAATGTATGTATATACAAACCTTATTATCTTCCTTGAGTTTAGTTAGCTTACGCCGGCATGAGTTGCAAATTCGTTGTTCCATCGCTTCTTTCAATATAGGAATATTTAATGTCAATAAATGGGTTTCCAGTCTGCATTGGGCCGCGGAACGATCAACAACCGAGTGCATAGTGCTGATAGTTTCCTAACACCTCAATCACAATAGACTATTCGCAAGCATTTGCAAACAAAAAAAAAAAAAAAATATATATGTGTACACCTATCTAAAAAAAAATAGTAAAAACATTGCACTGAGAGGTAGTTGTGGGGGACCCCCCAATGCACCTTGCAGTAAATCGACTGTAAGAACAATGAATGTAAGTGAAGTGAACAAAATAGAATGGCAGACTGTGACAACACGTGCCCAAGCAGTTAAAAGAAGTAACCTCTCTTCTCCTGAAGTGCTAAGAAAAAAATTTCAACAACAACAAAACGAAATCGTAACTATGTCATCAACTACAAACAGGTATGCTGTGTTAGCAGACGGGGACAACAACCAAGACCAAAATGAAATTGAAGAAACAACCTCTCAGAGAGAGGCAGTCATAAAACCACCACCTATATTTGTGCCTAACGTCAGTGATATACAAAAAATGATTGAAATGTTTAACTCTGTTATTCCTCATACGGATTACAACTACAAAGCAGCAAGGGGAGGGGAAGTAAGAATTATGATAAAAAATGTGGATTCCTATAGAACTCTAGTTAAACATATGGTAACTAATAATATCATCTTTCACACGTATCAGCTCAAACAAGAAAGAGCTTATAGAGTTGTTATTAAAAATTTACACCACTCAACCGATGTCAGCGATATAAAAACTGCGCTAGAACTACATGATCACAAAGTAAGGAATATTGTCAATATTCGTAGTCGTCATACCAAGCTACCTTTACCAATGTTTTATGTTGATATTGAACCAAATTCTAGCAACAAAAAAATTTATGAATTGAAGCACATTAATAATGCTATGGTAGTCGTTGAGCCGCCAAGAAAATCGAATGACATTGTGCAATGTCACCGATGTCAACAATTTGGGCACACAAAGGCTTACTGTACAAAGCCATTCAATTGTGTTAGATGCGGACTTGACCATCCCAGCACTCTATGTTCTAGAAGTAAAGATTTACCTGCAAAATGTGCTAACTGCCTTCAAAGCCATCCAGCTAACTACAAAGGCTGCAATATCTACCAAAAACTTGTTCAACAAAAAAGTTTTAATCAAAGCAATAGTCAAAAATACCAAAGCAGAGCTGAAAGATCACCTTATCAGCAGAATTTTACTGATTATAATGCAGCAAATGGAAATGTTACATTTGCGGAAGCGCTGAAAGGTAACTCCGAGCAACGAAATGAGCCCAATACGTTGCAAAAAATTAAAACACTTCTCAGTAAGCAATTAGAAATGACAAACAACTTGATAAATATGATGACAATGCTAATGAACCAGCTATGCAAGTAAACCTACAGCTTGCAGTCTGGAACGCCAATGGTTTATTAAACCACATCCGTGAAGTGGAAATATTTCTTTCCACTTACAATATCGACGCCATGCTTATTTCAGAAACTCATTTCACAACGCGATCTTATTTTAGAATAAGAGGCTATGATCTCATTAACAGCAATCACCCTGATGGCAAAGCCCATGGGGGGGCAACTATTATAATTAAGTCAGCACT
Organism: Sphenella marginata; assembly: GCA_951509765.1. Taxonomy (NCBI): domain Eukaryota; kingdom Metazoa; phylum Arthropoda; class Insecta; order Diptera; family Tephritidae; genus Sphenella; species Sphenella marginata. The sequence goes on from OX608078.1 coordinate 13,076,520, forward strand.
TAAATACACAATTGAAGAAGAAATAGTTAGTCCTCAACTACAAGCAACCTGTGTTAAGGTTACATGCAATTCCTACAATATTTCGCTTTGTGCAGTATACTTTCCTCCACGTTTTACTATAACGCAAGATGAATATCATAACTTTTTCAACAAACTAGGGCCAACCTTCGTTGTGGGCGGAGACTTTAATGCCAAGCAGCCATGGTGGGGATCAAGACTCACTAATCCAAAAGGGAAACAATTGCATAAATGTATAACCAGCGATCACTTGGCTGTTTTATCTACAGGCACGCCAACCTACTGGCCCTCTGATCCAAGAAAACTTCCTGACCTTCTTGACTTTGTTGTGTACAAAGGGATTCCGAGACATATGCTATCTGTTGCAGAAAATTTTGATCTGAGCTCGGATCATTCGCCAATTCTTGTCACTGTAAATACGCTACCTGAGACCACAAAGACGCAAAGATTAGTAACTTTGAAAACTGACATTGGCTATTTTCATCAGTATATGGACGCTCGTATCAATTCCGATACACCCATTAAAAATGGATTCGATCTAGATACTGCAATAGAGTCCTTCACTCAGCTTATTTATGAAGCTGCGTATCAGGCTACTCCTTCTAATCAGTCTCCTGCCCAGCACAAAACTTTTCCTCCATCTAAAATAAGAGACATGATTAGACAAAAGCGCAAATTACGTAAAATTTGGCAGACAAGACGACTACCAAATGACAAAAAGAAACTTAATCAAGCCAGCAAAGAGCTAAAGCAAGCTTTAAGTGATTATAAAAATAAGACAGTTTCGGAATTTCTCAAAAATCTCAATGCTAATAAAAACAATGAACACTGCTTATGGAAAACAACGAAATATTTAAAAAGGCCAACAAAAAGAAATGTCCCTATTAGAAACGCTAATGGCTCATGGTGCAAAACAGATATAGGAAAAGCTCAAGCATTTGGTGAATACTTAAAAGAGACCTTCCAACCGCTCTCACTAAACAGCTATTTGGACAATGAAGAAGTTATGGGTTTCTTAGATGTTGCCTGCCTAATGGACCTACCAATAAAACGTATATCTCAATTAGAAGTTGAAGAAGAGATAACAAAACTGAACAACTCAAAAACACCTGGATATGATGGAATTGACGCAAAAACGATTAAATCGCTTTCTGAAAAATGCATTCAATACCTGACAATGTTATTCAACCAGATTCTCCGACTTGATCATTTTCCAACCCAATGGAAATGTGCGGAAATTATAATGATACCCAAGCCGAACAAGCCAGAAAACGACATTAAATCATACCGGCCGATTAGTTTGCTGGCGACATTCTCCAAAATATTTGAAAGAATATTTCTGAGAAGAATGCTGCTGGTTATTGAAAGAGACAATATTATACCCGAGCACCAGTTTGGGTTTAGAAACAAACACGGAACAATAGAACAATGCCACCGAGTTGTTAATATAATCACTGATGCCCTAGAAAACAAAAAATATTGCTCGGGAGTATTTTTGGACATACAGCAAGCTTTCGATCGGGTGTGGCACCCAGGACTGCTTTGCAAATTAAAAAAAAATTTTCCTTTGCCATTCTATCTAATGCTAAAATCGTATTTGAGCGATCGCTGCTTCTATGTAAGACACAGGAATGAGCGTTCCGAAATACACTCAATTGAGGCCGGGGTGCCTCAAGGTAGTGTGCTGGGACCTGTCCTTTATACGATATTCACTTCTGACTTTCCAACGACTGACGAGGTTATGATTGCAACTTTTGCTGATGACACAGCTTTATTGTCACTGGGCGAAACTCCTACAAGTGCTATAACACATATTCAGCCCGAGCTGATGAAAATAGAAACATGGATGAAAAAGTGGAATGTAAAAGTGAATACCGACAAATCTGTTCATGTGACTTTCACTACCAGAAGAGAAAGCTGTCCTCAAGTATACATAAATGCCACACCTATTCCCCAGAAGAACTCAGTAAGATATCTTGGAATGCACCTAGATCGACGACTTACGTGGAAAGACCACATCAAAGCAAAGCGCCAGCAACTTAAAATAAAGACAAACAAAATGTACTGGCTCCTTGGAGCAAAGTCTGAACTAAGCCTTGAGAACAAAATCCGATTATACAAAGCGATTTTAAAACCAGTCTGGACATACGGTATACAGCTGTGGGGCATGGCTGCCAATTCCAATATCGAAATTCTACAGCGATACCAATCAAAGACACTTAGAATGATACTAAATGCACCATGGTTTATTACAAACGAATGTATACACGCTGACCTTGAAATTCCCCATGTCAAGGAAGAAGTGCGAAGGCTATCCAATAGATACTTGAACTGCAAACTAAGCGATCACAGCAATACTCTTGCAATATGCTTATTAGACGATAGTGAAGAAACAAAACGGCTTAAAAGGTTTCACGTCCTTGATTTGCCTTATAGAAATTAAGTATTTATGCTCATACGTACACAGGTACACCAAATATATATGCCATAAATAATTGTTAAGAAAAACAAAAATTGAATTGAAGTAATACTGCAATGAAATATGTTTTATATTTATTTTTATATTCTGCTACTTCTAAAATTTATCACATTTGCTGAGTGTTAACATGACAGATTGCAAATAAAGTAATATTACAAAAAAAAAAAAAAAAAAAAAAAAATGGGTTTCTGTTACCCTTCTGAGAGAGAAATTTTTTGTATTTGGGGGGGGAGACAAATTAAATGGAATAAAGCATCGTAATTTTGGAAATATTTTACTCTGTACAGGCTTCGGCATTTTTCTAATCCTATTTATCCAATTTAGAAAATATACTGGCAGTTCTTTTAAAACTTGCAAAAAAATTAATTGTGGTGCTGGTGATACTTCAATGTAATTCTACTTTGGAATGATCTTCTTTCAGTTAAAATCTCTATTTATATATTCCGAACTTTTATTTATTTTTTTGTAACGCATACATGCATTTTATAAGTATGTAATTAGGCTAAAAAATAGATAATGGATTTTTACTAAAACAAGGCGTGCCTCTACCAACATTCGTTAGCGATAAATCCGCGGCATACATACTTAAGGATCCTTAATTATGGGAAACTACCACGTGAATTGCGAATGCTTACCATTGTTTCGGATCGCTGACTTGGGTTGTCTAATGTAAATAAATTTATGCACGCATGCGGATTTATTAAGAATTTGTATGCATTTAAGGTAAATGCAGTTTAGGGCTTTCCGCACAATAAGTGACCTTCAGCCTAGGATGTATCCATGTATTATACAAGTTGATGGTGATTAGGCATAACGCCGCAACATATGTGTATATATTTGTAAGGCTTTTGGAAATTTTGTTCGAAAACAGGTAGGCACTGCAAACTAAAATACTTAACTATAGTTCATTAATCATGTCTCATTGTGTATTCACATGAGAATGGCTTCATGCAGCCTCTACTACCTACCTAACAAATGTATGTATGTATATTCCAGTTAACTAACATGCATACGCAGGCACGCGTATGTGCCTCGATGTAACAACAAAAGTCGCCATCCTGGAAAAAATGTATTCTTTTAGATGAAAGTTCAGCGCATATTATATATATTTTTTCAAAAATATTTTTTGGACATGTTTTTAATAATTGTTAAAAGAAAATTTACTTAAAAGGAAAAAAAATTGATTTTGTAAAATTTAATATTTCTTAAATGCAGTTATAAAGTAAATATTGTTACCTTCAAAATAAGACAAAAATTAGTAAGATACGATTACTACAACCAGAGTTATAGAATTTTGAATGTGGACAAGTTTGCTTAAATTTGCTTAACCGTCGTATTTAAAAACATGCATATCTCTGAAAGAAAATTTTTTTCAATGAAATCCTGATATAGGTATTAACTAATTTCGTGGAAACAAATTTAAAAAAAGTTTGAGCTAAATCAAAATTATGAAATCCTAAAAGTGTACGATTTGTAAAATAATGACCCATATCCAAAAATCATTAATTTAGACCAAATATGTTCAGAGTTATGAAGAATTTAAATTTTATATAGCCTGGGGGCGTGGCACCGCCACTTTTCCAAAAATTGATATAGGCTGAATCGTACACAACAATTTTATGAACCAATCTGGAAAGTTTAAAAGAGATCCACCAAAAACTATTTTAATTATTGTAGTACAAACAAAACACAAAAAATGTGGGCGTGGCACCGCCCACTTTTCCAAAATTACATAAATCTTGACCAAAGGACACACATATCCAAAAATCATTAATTTAGACCAAATATGTTCAGAGTTATGAAGAACTAGCTGACCCCGCAGGCGTTGCCCTGCGTTAAATTATGTCTTTCAAATCAAACTTTCTATAACTTATAGTTTGTTAATCCGTTATTTATTTTTTAACAATATAAAAACTCATTCACTTTTTTTATTTATTAACTGAATGCTCACAACAAAAAAAATGTAATATTTAAATTAACATTGTCGGCAGTCTTTTAAAATTTCATAAATCTGTGGTCATTTGTGGAAAAACTTACTGGATGGGTTGCGGTTGTGTCGATTTTTTTTGTATTTCCCTTTATTGGAGCACTCGGTGATAAACTATATTTTTCGTTTTGTTGTCAGGTGCGAGAATGATCAAATCGGATGGTCTTCCTACACGTGAACATACAGTTGACCATGTGAAAAACATTCAGTTTCCAGGTTCAGGCCACAAACAGTAAATGATTGGCCTTGTGACTTATTTATCGTCATTGCAAATGCGAGACGAATCGGAAACTGGATTCGTTTAAACTCAAATGGCATATCGGCTGGGATCATTGGAATTCTCGGAATGAGAACTTCCTCACCTCTGAATTTCCCTTTTAATACCCTTGCGTGAATCACATTGCCCATGAGTTTAGTGACTGCTAAACGGGTACCGTTGCACAGTTTTGGCTGATTCAAATTGCGAAGCATGATGACGACTGAACCAACCTTTAGTTCTAAATTATGCGGTGGCAATCCAGGCACATCCAATGAATTTAAAAACTCCGTTGGGTAGTGGATAGATTTGAAGGAATGCAGTGAACCAACGATTTCTTCTTGGATTTTGCAATTTAATTGATCTACGTCTTTGTTTTTTGCTGCCAAAATTGCTCTTTCACCCAACCAATCGTAATTGGTATGGTTGGACACGATGTTCGGAAAAACTTTGCTTATCAGCTCCTCTTTCGTTGAGACGAAGTTACAAAAGTGTGGTGGAAAAGAAATCAATCCATTTGATGCGTCTACTGGAACACGACCATTGCCGATAGTTAGCAATTGGTTGGAGAACGCTTCTGCAGATGGATCGCTTAGTAATGCAACTCGCATGTTCGTTGTCAGCTTCAGTTTCTTCACGTAAGGCCACAATCTCGAAGATTTGAGGCAAGCATTGATTTCATCGGCAGCGGTCGATCGTGGTATTACCGGTAGTGTTTGTCGGAAATCGCCGGAGAGCAAAATCAATGCACCCCCAAAATTTCTTGCGTCATCACGCAGATCCTTCATGGTGCGATTCAGGGCTTCTAACGCATGTTTATGTGACATGGTGCATTCGTCCCAAATAATTATTTTGCTCCTTACCAAAACTTTGGCCATTGCTGACTGTTTCGCGATGTTACAGGTTGGTTCTGCAACCGCTTGAAGGTTTAATGGCAATTTTAATGCCGAATGAGCGGTTCGGCAACCTTCCAGCAGAGTAGCGGCTATTCCAGAAGAAGCCACTGCTACCGCAATTTCCGATCTTGCACGAACTGTAGCCAAAATAAGTGATATTAGGAATGTCTTACCAGTGCCACCAGGCGCATCAAGGAAAAATATGCCACCATTTCCATCATCAATTGCCTTCATCACCGTATCGTACACTTCTTTCTGTTGGGGATTCAACACAGGTACATTCGTTCTAACCAACTGGCTTAATGCATTTATGTCGAATTCACGTTCACGATGCAATTCTCTTTCGAAAGCATCGTTTATTCCACGATTTGGTGATGGCATTCCTAGCCTGACTAATAGTTTGCCGCACATAAGGTAACACATGTCTTCAACCAAAACCAAAGCCTGGTTGTGCATCTCTTCATTCATCTCAAGGTTGGGATTCATTGAATGAACTCGAGCACGATGCAAAATGTCTTCTGACATGTCATCTTTGTATTTGTCCCACAATTCACGTGGATTCGATGGAAAACACGTGGAAATAATAATTGCAAACAATGTGCGTAATTGTATTGGAGATGCGGATATAGTTGCTTCGGCGATAGTCGTGTCCCAATGGGAATCGTTTTCAAGCAAATTGAGCTCCTGGCATGCAGCACGAAATGTTGGCAATACTATACCATTGACAGTTCGAAGTGATTCAAATGATGTCGGCCCACGAACATTCACCAACAATAGTCGCAAGTAAAAGTATTCATCATTATTCGGATGCACTGTATAAATGCGGCCAAGAGCTTCAGTAGAACGCACATCCGGATGACCTGGTATTATATC
>OX608078.1:14334182-14492135 GCA_951509765.1 Sphenella marginata
ACTACCCTTAGCGACATCTACAACCCAGTAAATAAAGTCTCTGATTCACAACAGAAATGTTATACATGATACAGCAGTGGTAAAGGTGCCGGCTCTGATGCGTGCGTTTACAGGTTCAAAAGCACGGGTTCGGGGCAGGTTAAGGTTTTTTTTTTATACATAAATTATATTTGCCTTGAAACATATAGTAACATATGAAAACCTTTTATCGTAATATTTTTTTTTTTTAATTTATTGAAGATTGGCCAGAAAAATATTACCAATTGTCTCATTTAGAGCAAAGCTGTAAATAGACGCTGGAAAGTATAAGTAGTTGCTGACGTCATTTTAAATAATTTTCCTTGCTTTACAAGAATTAAAAAAAAACAAAACAATTTCCTTTTTTGTCTTCACCGAGAATCAAAGTTAGGTGTCCTGCAATTAGTATACATTTATACCCATTTTGGTATAAAAAGGGTACAATTAGTGCCTTCATAGGACATGCTCGAACAAATGTGACCAATTTATTCCATTATTATAAAAAAGTAGTAGTCTACTACAATAAAATATTGGAAAAGTATATTTTCTAAGCAGAAAATGTATTTTTCATACTAAGAATGAAGTTAGTTATATAGAATAAAATATTTTGATAGCAACACCAGAAGAGGAATTTTCAAAAATAGAAGAGAAAAAAGAAAAATGTCAAAATCCATGCAAAGAAATGTAAAGCAGGAGTTATTACCTTTCAAATGTTGTTGAAAATAATCTGTAGCCTTACTACAAGCCGAAATCTAATCACTTCAGTTGGTGCATGTTTTCATTACCTTATGAAAAATTTCAGCAGTATCTATATATTAATAGGCTAACACTCTACCCATAGTAATTTTCGCAACCCAACTTCATATAGTATTTATAGATAGATCCCTATAAAAGTTATATTGCCATCTTGGTATGGACTATTTCTACTGTCTCGCGAAAAAAAATTTTGAAAATTATGCTTTGTTTATTTGTTATTAAACAAAAAAGAAGCCTACAAACTTTCCGGAACTCTCCAACTATTTTGTAATCTCCAACAGCACAACATATATAAAAGCTTTTACCAAAAGCCAAAACTGCAGTATGTAACTGTTTCGATGTACGATAGATGGACCCGTGCGCGCCTTGCGTAAAGAATTTCACCACTACTCTTAGCGACATCTACAACCCAGTAAATAAAGTCTCTGATTCACAACAGAAATGTTATACATGATACAGCAGTGGTAAAGGTGCCGGCTCTGATGCGTGCGTTTACAGGTTCAAAAGCACGGGTTCGGGGCAGGTTAAGGTTTTTTTTTTATAAATTATATTTGCCTTGAAACATATAGTAACATATGAAAACCTTTTATCATAATATTTTTTTTTTTTAATTTATTGAAGATTGGCCAGAAAAATATTACCAATTGTCTCATTTAGAGCAAAGCTGTAAATAGACGCTGGAAAGTATAAGTAGTTGCTGGCGTCATTTTAAATAATTTTCCTTCCTTTACAAGAATTAAAAAAAACAAAACAATTTCCATTTTTGTCTTCACCGAGAATCAAAGTTAGGTGTCCTGCAATTAGTATACATTTATACCCATTTTGATATAAAAAGGGTACAATTAGTGCCTTCATAGGACATGCTCGAACAAATGTGACCAATTTATTCCATTATTATAAAAAAAGTAGTAGTCTACTACAATAAAATATTGGAAAAGTATATTTTCTAAGCAGAAAATGTATTTTTCATACTAAGAATGAAGTTAGTTATATAGAATAAAATATTTTGATAGCAACACCAGAAGAGGAATTTTCAAAAATAGAAGAGAAAAAAGAAAAATGTCAAAATCCATGCAAAGAAATGTAAAGCAGGAGTTATTACCTTTCAAATGTTGTTGAAAATAATCTGTAGCCTTACTACAAGCCGAAATGTAATCACTTCAGTTGGTGCATGTTTTCATTACCTTATGAAAAATTTCAGCAGTATCTATATATTAATAGGCTAACACTCTCCCCATAGTAATTTTCGCAACCCAACTTCATATAGTATTTATAGATAGATCCCTATAAAAGTTATATTGCCATCTTGGTATGAACTATTTCTACTCTCTCGCGAAAAAAAATTTTGAAAATTATGCTTTGTTTATTTGTTATTAAACAAAAAAGAAGCCTACAAACTTTCCGGAACTCTCCAACTATTTTGTAATCTCCAACAGCACAACATATATAAAAGCTTTTACCAAAAGCCAAATAGAAGCCAAAACTGCAGTATGTAACTGTTTCGATGTACGATAGATGGACCCGTGCGCGCCTTGCGTAAAGAATTTCACCACTACTCTAAGCGACATCTACAACCCAGTAAATAAAGTCTCTGATTCACACTAGAAATGTTATACATGATACAGCAGTGGTAAAGGTGCCGGCTCTGATGCGTGCGTTTACAGGTTCAAAAGCACGGGTTCGGGGCAGGTTAAGGTTTTTTTTTTATAAATTATATTTGCCTTGAAACATATAGTAACATATGAAAACCTTTTATCATAATATTTTTTTTTTTTAATTTATTGAAGATTGGCCAGAAAAATATTACCAATTGTCTCATTTAGAGCAAAGCTGTAAATAGACGCTGGAAAGTATAAGTAGTTGCTGGCGTCATTTTAAATAATTTTCCTTCCTTTACAAGAATTAAAAAAAAACAAAACAATTTCCATTTTTGTCTTCACCGAGAATCAAAGTTAGGTGTCCTGCAATTAGTATACATTTATACCCATTTTGATATAAAAAGGGTACAATTAGTGCCTTCATAGGACATGCTCGAACAAATGTGACCAATTTATTCCATTATTATAAAAAAAGTAGTAGTCTACTACAATAAAATATTGGAAAAGTATATTTTCTAAGCAGAAAATGTATTTTTCATACTAAGAATGAAGTTAGTTATATAGAATAAAATATTTTGATAGCAACACCAGAAGAGGAATTTTCAAAAATAGAAGAGAAAAAAGAAAAATGTCAAAATCCATGCAAAGAAATGTAAAGCAGGAGTTATTACCTTTCAAATGTTGTTGAAAATAATCTGTAGCCTTACTACAAGCCGAAATGTAATCACTTCAGTTGGTGCATGTTTTCATTACCTTATGAAAAATTTCAGCAGTATCTATATATTAATAGGCTAACACTCTCCCCATAGTAATTTTCGCAACCCAACTTCATATAGTATTTATAGATAGATCCCTATAAAAGTTATATTGCCATCTTGGTATGAACTATTTCTACTGTCTCGCGAAAAAAAATTTTGAAAATTATGCTTTGTTTATTTGTTATTAAACAAAAAAGAAGCCTACAAACTTTCCGGAACTCTCCAACTATTTTGTAATCTCCAACAGCACAACATATATAAAAGCTTTTACCAAAAGCCAAAACTACAGTATGTAACTCTTTCGATGTACGATAGATGGACCCGTGCGCGCCTTGCGTAAAGAATTTCACCACTACCCTTAGCGACATCTACAACCCAGTAAATAAAGTCTCTGATTCACAACAGAAATTTTATACATGATACAGCAGTGGTAAAGGTGCCGGCTCTGATGCGTGCGTTTACAGGTTCAAAAGCACGGGTTCGGCGCAGGTTAAGGTTTTTTTTTATACATAAATTATATTTGCCTTGAAACATATAGTCACATATGAAAACCTTTTATCATAATATTTTTTTTTTTTAATTTATTGAAGATTGGCCAGAAAAATATTACCAATTGTCTCATTTAGAGCAAAGCTGTAAATAGACGCTGGAAAGTATAAGTAGTTGCTGGCGTCATTTTAAATAATTTTCCTTGCTTTACAAGAATTAAAAAAAAACAAAACAATTTCCAATTTTGTCTTCACCGAGAATCAAAGTTAGGTGTCCTGCAATTAGTATACATTTATACCCATTTTGGTATAAAAAGGGTACAATTAGTGCCTTCATAGGACATGCTCGAACAAATGTGACCAATTTATTCCATTATTATAAAAAAGTAGTAGTCTACTACAATAAAATATTGGAAAAGTATATTTTCTAAGCAGAAAATGTATTTTTCATACTAAGAATGAAGTTAGTTATATAGAATAAAATATTTTGATAGCAACACCAGAAGAGGAATTTTCAAAAATAGAAGAGAAAAAAGAAAAATTTCAAAATCCATGCAAAGAAATGTAAAGCAGTAGTTATTACCTTTCAAATGTTGTTGAAAATAATCTGTAGCCTTACTACAAGCCGAAATCTAATCACTTCAGTTGGTGCATGTTTTCATTACCTTATGAAAAATTTCAGCAGTATCTATATATTAATAGGCTAACACTCTCCCCATAGTAATTTTCGCAACCCAACTTCATATAGTATTTATAGATAGATCCCTATAAAAGTTATATTGCCATCTTGGTATGGACTATTTCTACTGTCTCGCGAAAAAAATTTTGAAAATTATGCTTTGTTTATTTGTTATTAAACAAAAAAGAAGCCTACAAACTTTCCGGAACTCTCCAACTATTTTGTAATCTCCAACAGCACAACATATATAAAAGCTTTTACCAAAAGCCAAAACTGCAGTATGTAACTGTTTCGATGTACGATAGATGGACCCGTGCGCGCCTTGCGTAAAGAATTTCACCACTACTCTTAGCGACATCTACAACCCAGTAAATAAAGTCTCTGATTCACAACAGAAATGTTATACATGATACAGCAGTGGTAAAGGTGCCGGCTCTGATGCGTGCGTTTACAGGTTCAAAAGCACGGGTTCGGGGCAGGTTAAGGTTTTTTTTTTATAAATTATATTTGCTTTGAAACATATAGTAACATATGAAAACCTTTTATCATAATATTTTTTTTTTTAATTTATTGAAGATTGGCCAGAAAAATATTACCAATTGTCTCATTTAGAGCAAAGCTGTAAATAGACGCTGGAAAGTATAAGTAGTTGCTGGCGTAATTTTAAATAATTTTCCTTGCTTTACAAGAATTAAAAAAAACAAAACAATTTCCATTTTTGTCTTCACCGAGAATCAAAGTTAGGTGTCCTGCAATTAGTATACATTTATACCCATTTTGATATAAAAAGGGTACAATTAGTGCCTTCATAGGACATGCTCGAACAAATGTGACCAATTTATTCCATTATTATAAAAAAGTAGTAGTCTACTACAATAAAATATTGGAAAAGTATATTTTCTAAGCAGAAAATGTATTTTTCATAATAAGAATGAAGTTAGTTATATAGAATAAAATATTTTGATAGCAACACCAGAAGAGGAATTTTCAAAAATAGAGGAGAAAAAAGAAAAATGTCAAAATCCATGCAAAGAAATGTAAAGCAGGAGTTATTACCTTTCAAATGTTGTTGAAAATAATCTGTAGCCTTACTACAAGCCGAAATCTAATCACTTCAGTTGGTGCATGTTTTCATTACCTTATGAAAAATTTCAGCAGTATCTATATATTAATAGGCTAACACTCTCCCCATAGTAATTTTCGCAACCCAACTTCATATAGTATTTATAGATAGATCCCTATAAAAGTTATATTGCCATCTTGGTATGGACTATTTCTACTGTCTCGCGAAAAAAAATTTTGAAAATTATGCTTTGTTTATTTGTTATTAAACAAAAAAGAAGCCTACAAACTTTCCGGAACTCTCCAACTATTTTTTAATCTCCAACAGCACAACATATATAAAAGCTTTTACCAAAAGCCAAAACTACAGTATGTAACTCTTTCGATGTACGATAGATGGACACATGCGCGCCTTGCGTAAAGAATTTCACCACTACCCTTAGCGACATCTACAACCCAGTAAATAAAGTCTCTGATTCACAACAGAAATGTTATACATGATACAGCAGTGGTAAAGGTGCCGGCTCTGATGCGTGCGTTTACAGGTTCAAAAGCACGGGTTCGGCGCAGGTTAAGGTTTTTTTTTTATACATAAATTATATTTGCCTTGAAACATATAGTCACATATGAAAACCTTTTATCATAATATTTTTTTTTTTTAATTTATTGAAGATTGGCCAGAAAAATATTACCAATTGTCTCATTTAGAGCAAAGCTGTAAATAGACGCTGGAAAGTATAAGTAGTTGCTGGCGTCATTTTAAATAATTTTCCTTGCTTTACAAGAATTAAAAAAAAACAAAACAATTTCCAATTTTGTCTTCACCGAGAATCAAAGTTAGGTGTCCTGCAATTAGTATACATTTATACCCATTTTGGTATAAAAAGGGTACAATTAGTGCCTTCATAGGACATGCTCGAACAAATGTGACCAATTTATTCCATTATTATAAAAAAGTAGTAGTCTACTACAATAAAATATTGGAAAAGTATATTTTCTAAGCAGAAAATGTATTTTTCATACTAAGAATGAAGTTAGTTATATAGAATAAAATATTTTGATAGCAACACCAGAAGAGGAATTTTCAAAAATAGAAGAGAAAAAAGAAAAATTTCAAAATCCATGCAAAGAAATGTAAAGCAGTAGTTATTACCTTTCAAATGTTGTTGAAAATAATCTGTAGCCTTACTACAAGCCGAAATCTAATCACTTCAGTTGGTGCATGTTTTCATTACCTTATGAAAAATTTCAGCAGTATCTATATATTAATAGGCTAACACTCTCCCCATAGTAATTTTCGCAACCCAACTTCATATAGTATTTATAGATAGATCCCTATAAAAGTTATATTGCCATCTTGGTATGGACTATTTCTACTGTCTCGCGAAAAAAATTTTGAAAATTATGCTTTGTTTATTTGTTATTAAACAAAAAAGAAGCCTACAAACTTTCCGGAACTCTCCAACTATTTTGTAATCTCCAACAGCACAACATATATAAAAGCTTTTACCAAAAGCCAAAACTGCAGTATGTAACTGTTTCGATGTACGATAGATGGACCCGTGCGCGCCTTGCGTAAAGAATTTCACCACTACTCTTAGCGACATCTACAACCCAGTAAATAAAGTCTCTGATTCACAACAGAAATGTTATACATGATACAGCAGTGGTAAAGGTGCCGGCTCTGATGCGTGCGTTTACAGGTTCAAAAGCACGGGTTCGGGGCAGGTTAAGGTTTTTTTTTTATAAATTATATTTGCTTTGAAACATATAGTAACATATGAAAACCTTTTATCATAATATTTTTTTTTTTAATTTATTGAAGATTGGCCAGAAAAATATTACCAATTGTCTCATTTAGAGCAAAGCTGTAAATAGACGCTGGAAAGTATAAGTAGTTGCTGGCGTCATTTTAAATAATTTTCCTTGCTTTACAAGAATTAAAAAAAACAAAACAATTTCCATTTTTGTCTTCACCGAGAATCAAAGTTAGGTGTCCTGCAATTAGTATACATTTATACCCATTTTGATATAAAAAGGGTACAATTAGTGCCTTCATAGGACATGCTCGAACAAATGTGACCAATTTATTCCATTATTATAAAAAAGTAGTAGTCTACTACAATAAAATATTGGAAAAGTATATTTTCTAAGCAGAAAATGTATTTTTCATACTAAGAATGAAGTTAGTTATATAGAATAAAATATTTTGATAGCAACACCAGAAGAGGAATTTTCAAAAATAGAGGAGAAAAAAGAAAAATGTCAAAATCCATGCAAAGAAATGTAAAGCAGGAGTTATTACCTTTCAAATGTTGTTGAAAATAATCTGTAGCCTTACTACAAGCCGAAATCTAATCACTTCAGTTGGTGCATGTTTTCATTACCTTATGAAAAATTTCAGCAGTATCTATATATTAATAGGCTAACACTCTCCCCATAGTAATTTTCGCAACCCAACTTCATATAGTATTTATAGATAGATCCCTATAAAAGTTATATTGCCATCTTGGTATGGACTATTTCTACTGTCTCGCGAAAAAAAATTTTGAAAATTATGCTTTGTTTATTTGTTATTAAACAAAAAAGAAGCCTACAAACTTTCCGGAACTCTCCAACTATTTTGTAATCTCCAACAGCACAACATATATAAAAGCTTTTACCAAAAGCCAAAACTACAGTATGTAACTCTTTCGATGTACGATAGATGGACACATGCGCGCCTTGCGTAAAGAATTTCACCACTACCCTTAGCGACATCTACAACCCAGTAAATAAAGTCTCTGATTCACAACAGAAATGTTATACATGATACAGCAGTGGTAAAGGTGCCGGCTCTGATGCGTGCGTTTACAGGTTCAAAACCACGGGTTCGGGGCAGGTTAAGGTTTTTTTTTTTATAAATTATATTTGCCTTGAAACATATAGTAACATATGAAAAACTTTTATCATAATATTTTTTTTTTTAATTTATTGAAGATTGGCCAGAAAAACATTACCAATTGTCTCATTTAGAGCAAAGCTGTCCTGCAATTAGTATACATTTATACCCATTTTGGTATAAAAAGGGTACAATTAGTGCCTTCATAGGACATGCTCCAACAAATGTGACCAATTTATTCCATTATTATAAAATAGTAGTAGTCTACTACAATAAAATATTGGAAAAGTATATTTTCTAAGCAGAAAATGTATTTTTCATACTAAGAATGAAGTTAGTTATATAGAATAAAATATTTTGATAGCAACACCAGAAGAGGAATTTTCAAAAATAGAAGAGAAAAAAGAAAAATGTCAAAATCGATGCAAAGAAATGTAAAGCAGGAGTTATTACCTTTCAAATGTTGTTGAAAATAATCTGTAGCCTTACTACAAGCCGAAATCTAATCACTTCAGTTGGTGCATGTTTTCATTACCTTATTAAAATTTCTGCAGTATCTATATATTAATAGGCTAACACTCTCCCCATAGTAATTTTCGCAACCCAACTTCATATAGTATTTATAGACAGATCCCTATAAAAGTTATATTGCCATCTTGGTATGGACTATTTCTACTGTCTCGCGAAAAAAAATTTTGAAAATTATGCTTTGTTTATTTGTTATTAAACAAAAAAGAAGCCTACAAACTTTCCGGAACTCTCCAACTATTTTGTAATCTCCAACAGCCAAAACTACAATATGTAACTGTTTTGATGTACGATAGATGGACCCGTGCGCGCCTTGCGTAAAGAATTTCAACACTACCCTCAGCGACATCTACGACCCAGTAGATAAAGTCTCTGATTCACAACAGAAATGATATACATGATACAGCAGTGGCGCAGGTGGAAAGGGTGCCGGCTCTGATGCGTGCGTTTACAGGTTCAAGAGCACGGGTTCGGGGCAGGTTAAGTTTTTTTTTTTATAAATTAAATTAATTTATTGAAGATTGGCCAGAAAAATATTACCAATTGTCTCATTTAGAGCAAAGCTGTAAGTAGACGCTGGAAAGTATAAGTAGTTGCTGGCGTCATTTTAAATAATTTTCCTTGCTTTAAAAGAATTAAAAAAAAAACAATTCCCCATTTTGTCTTCACCGAGAATCCCGAGAATCGAAGTCAGGTGTCCTGCAAGTAGTAAACATTTATACCCATTTTGGTATAAAAATTGTACAATTATACACGCTCACGCATATGGGCAATCCTGTAAGCTCAAAGATTTTAAAACATACATACATTCATATATGTACATACTTATGAGGGGAAGCCATGCGATTATAAACGTTACCGAGAGAAACCGTCATTCTCTCTGCCGAAAATTTCTGTGCATTTGGTTTCTTCTACTCGGTGCGTGAAACACTTGCTCAAATTTTCAAATTTTTTGCCCTCATTCCTTTTACTAACCATAGATAAATAGATTTGAGACTCTTCGTTTCGAGAGAGCGCTGTCAAAATGCACATTTTTTATAACATTTGTCATTGGTGCCACTCCGTGAAAGTGGAGTAAAACTGAGTAATGGTATTTTCATCATATATTTTGGGAATTTTAAAGGTTTTGCTTTTAATTGGACTTTTGAAGGGGTAAATAAATTTTTCGAAACTTATATTATAAAAAATATGACAAATTAACGTATCTGCAGGCATAAATAAACAAAAATATATGTAGAAATGAAGTTTAAATGCATCATATAACACTGCCATGAGTTGATAATGAAATATTGAATTTATTGGTAAATATGGATTGATAGGATCAAAAGCACTATAAAAACCGTTGTTGAGTGCATGGGGGCTGGTCCTTTACTTAAAATTTCTGAAGTTCTTCTAACAAAATCAATAGCATAAGGCCAAGTAAAAAATGTACTTAAGGTTTTTTGTTGATAAATTTTGACTGGCTTATAGTATTGACCTTCCGCCTGCATATTATTATCAGGGACACCGAACCGCATGTTTTGATGTAGCACTCAACATTTTTCATAACTTCTACCCTTTGACCCCAAAGCTAAAGAGTTCCCGACTATTTCGGTACATTTTTTTGAAAATAAGTATTTTATTTCAAAGTTTTATTTTTAGAGGAGCTGAAGAAAATTTAAATTGGTCGAATTTCGACCACGGGCGATACTAGTCTATATATTAATAGTCTAACACTCTCCCCATAATAATTTTCGCAACCCAACTTCATATAGTATTTATAGATAGATCCCTATAAAAGTTATATTGCCATCTTGGTATGGACTATTTCTACTGTCTCGCGAAAAAAAATTTTGAAAATTATGCTTTGTTTATTTGTTATTAAACAAAAAAGAAGCCTACAAACTTTCCGGAACTCTCCAACTATTTTGTAATCTCCAACAGCACAACATATATAAAAGCTTTTACCAAAAGCCAAAACTGCAGTATGTAACTGTTTCGATGTACGAAAGATGGACCCGTGCGCGCCTTGCGTAAAGAATTTCACCACTACCCTTAGCGACATCTACAACCCAGTAAATAAAGTCTCTGATTCACAACAGAAATGTTATACATGATACAGCAGTGGTAAAGGTGCCGGCTCTGATGCGTGCGTTTACAGGTTCAAAAGCACGGGTTCGGGGCAGGTTAAGGTTTTTTTTTTATAAATTATATTTGCCTTGAAACATATAGTAACATATGAAAACCTTTTATCATAATATTTTTTTTTTTTAATTTATTGAAGATTGGCCAGAAAAATATTACCAATTGTCTCATTTAGAGCAAAGCTGTAAATAGACGCTGGAAAGTATAAGTAGTTGCTGGCGTCATTTTAAATAATTTTCCTTGCTTTACAAGAATTAAAAAAAACAAAACAATTTCCATTTTTGTCTTCACCGAGAATCAAAGTTAGGTGTCCTGCAATTAGTATACATTTATACCCATTTTGATATAAAAAGGGTACAATTAGTGCCTTCATAGGACATGCTCGAACAAATGTGACCAATTTATTCCATTATTATAAAAAAGTAGTAGTCTACTACAATAAAATATTGGAAAAGTATATTTTCTAAGCAGAAAATGTATTTTTCATACTAAGAATGAAGTTAGTTATATAGAATAAAATATTTTGATAGCAACACCAGAAGAGGAATTTTCAAAAATAGAAGAGAAAAAAGAAAAATGTCAAAATCCATGCAAAGAAATGTAAAGCAGGAGTTATTACCTTTCAAATGCTGTTGAAAATAATCTGTAGCCTTACTACAAGCCGAAATCTAATCACTTCAGTTGGTGAATGTTTTCATTACCTTATGAAAAATTTCAGCAGTATCTATATATTAATAGGCTAACACTCTCCCCATAGTAATTTTCGCAACCCAACTTCATATAGTATTTATAGATAGATCCCTATAAAAGTTATATTGCCATCTTGGTATGGACTATTTCTACTGTCTCGCGAAAAAAAATTTTGAAAATTATGCTTTGTTTATTTGTTATTAAACAAAAGAGAAGCCTACAAACTTTCCGGAACTCTCCAACTATTTTGTAATCTCCAACAGCACAACATATATAAAAGCTTTTACCAAAAGCAAAAACTACAATGAGTAACTGTTTTGATGTACGATAGATGGACCCGTGCACGCCTTGCGTAAAGAATTTCACCACTACCCTTAGCGACATCTGCAACCCAGTAAATAAAGTCTCTGATTCACAACAGAAATGTTATACATGATACAGCAGTGGTAAAGGTGCCGGCTCTGATGCGTGCGTTTACAGGTTCAAAACCACGGGTTCGGGGCAGGTTAAGGTTTTTTTTTTTATAAATTATATTTGCCTTGAAACATATAGTAACATATGAAAAACTTTTATCATAATATTTTTTTTTTTAATTTATTGAAGATTGGCCAGAAAAATATTACCAATTGTCTCATTTAGAGCAAAGCTGTCCTGCAATTAGTATACATTTATACCCATTTTGGTATAAAAAGGGTACAATTAGTGCGTTCATAGGACATGCTCGAACAAATGTGACCAATTTATTCCATTATTATAAAATAGTAGTAGTCTACTACAATAAAATATTGGAAAAGTATATTTTCTAAGCAGAAAATGTATTTTTCATACTAAGAATGAAGTTAGTTATATAGAATAAAATATTTTGATAGCAACACCAGAAGAGGAATTTTCAAAAATAGAAGAGAAAAAAGAAAAATGTCAAAATCGATGCAAAGAAATGTAAAGCAGGAGTTATTACCTTTCAAATGTTGTTGAAAATAATCTGTAGCCTTACTACAAGCCGAAAACTAATCACTTCAGTTGGTGCATGTTTTCATTACCTTATTAAAATTTCTGCAGTATCTATATATTAATAGGCTAACACTCTCCCCATAGTAATTTTCGCAACCCAACTTCATATAGTATTTATAGACAGATCCCTATAAAAGTTATATTGCCATCTTGGTATGGACTATTTCTACTGTCTCGCGAAAAAAAATTTTGAAAATTATGCTTTGTTTATTTGTTATTAAACAAAAAAGAAGCCTACAAACTTTCCGGAACTCTCCAACTATTTTGTAATCTCCAACAGCCAAAACTACAATATGTAACTGTTTTGATGTACGATAGATGGACCCGTGCGCGCCTTGCGTAAAGAATTTCAACACTACCCTCAGCGACATCTACGACCCAGTAGATAAAGTCTCTGATTCACAACAGAAATGATATACATGATACAGCAGTGGCGCAGGTGGAAAGGGTGCCGGCTCTGATGCGTGCGTTTACAGGTTCAAGAGCACGGGTTCGGGGCAGGTTAAGTTTTTTTTTTTATAAATTAAATTAATTTATTGAAGATTGGCCAGAAAAATATTACCTATTGTCTCATTTAGAGCAAAGCTGTAAGTAGACGCTGGAAAGTATAAGTAGTTGCTGGCGTCATTTTAAATAATTTTCCTTGCTTTAAAAGAATTAAAAAAAAAACAATTCCCCATTTTGTCTTCACCGAGAATCCCGAGAATCGAAGTCAGGTGTCCTGCAAGTAGTATACATTTATACCCATTTTGGTATAAAAATTGTACAATTATACACGCTCACGCATATGGGCAATCCTGTAAGCTCAAAGATTTTAAAACATACATACATTCATATATGTACATACTTATGAGGGGAAGCCATGCGATTATAAACGTTACCGAAAAATTGAGAAATCGTCATTCTCTCTGCCGAAAATTTCTGCGCATTTGGTTTCTTCTACTCGGTGCGTGAAACACTTGCTCAAATTTTCAAATTTTTTGCCCTCATTCCTTTTACTAACCATAGATAAATAGATTTGAGACTCTTCGTTTCGAGAGAGCGCTGTCAAAATGCACATTTTTTATAACATTTGTCATTGGTGCCACTCCGTGAAAGTGGAGTAAAACTGAGTAATGGTATTTTCATCATATATTTTGGGAATTTTAAAGGTTTTGCTTTTAATTGGACTTTTGAAGGGGTAAATAAATTTTTCGAAACTTATATTATAAAAAATATGACAAATTAACGTATCTGCAGGCATAAATAAACAAAAATATATGTAGAAATGAAGTTTAAATGCATCATATAACACTGCCATGAGTTGATAATGAAATATTGAATTTATTGGTAAATATGGATTGATAGGATCAAAAGCACTATAAAAACCGTTGTTGAGTGCATGGGGGCTGGTCCTTTACTTAAAATTTCTGAAGTTCTTCTAACAAAATCAATAGCATAAGGCCAAGTAAAAAATGTACTTAAGGTTTTTTGTTGATAAATTTTGACTGGCTTATAGTATTGACCTTCCGCCTGCATATTATTATCAGGGACACCGAACCGCATGTTTTGATGTAGCACTCAACATTTTTCATAACTTCTACCCTTTGACCCCAAAGCTAAAGAGTTCCCGACTATTTCGGTACATTTTTTTGAAAATAAGTATTTTATTTCAAAGTTTTATTTTTAGAGGAGCTGAAGAAAATTTAAATTGGTCGAATTTCGACCACGGGCGATACTAGTCTATATATTAATAGGCTAACACTCTCCCCATAATAATTTTCGCAACCCAACTTCATATAAGGTAAGTGGCTATAATTCCGTGGTACTAAGGATTTTTCTGACTTTGTACTCCTCCCATGTTGAAACAAAAAAGTTAAACCTGAAAAATCGAATTGTTCCTATTTAATTGATTAATTTTGTTTAATTTCCAATTGCCAAAATTCGAAAATAACTAATAATATTTTTATAATAATTAAAATTAATGACTAACTCAGATGTCCCTAATTCCGTGGCAAAAAATTTCATGATGTACATAACTCCGTGGGAAATTGTCCCTAATTCCGTGGTATGAAGCAAGCCACATATTTCATTGCTAAAAATGTAAGATAAACTTAATTATTGCATTCAAAAACAATTTGTTTTCAAGCAACAAAATAGGTTTTAAGGTTTTTATATTTATATATTAAAATTTATACTTTTTCGCTTCTTTTAAAAGGTTTTTTTTGTTTTTTTAAAATGCATATGCTTTGAGCTCTAAAAAAACTAAAAATTTAATTCAGTTATACTTTTTTGTTTGTATAAATAAATAACATATAAATTAAAAATTTTATTTCAATATAATTTTTTTTTTTATTAGGAGAAGTTCTTGAGAACTTTAACAATTTATAAATAAAATTGCTTTCAGTAAAAATAAAGCCAAAAACTTTCATTTTATAGTTTTTAGTTTTATACTTTTTTTTATAATTTTTATTTTATTTTTTTTTTTTGTTTTTTTAGTGTTTTTTACTAAAATAAATTCTTAAGAACTTTAAGAACCTATACAGAAAATAGAAATATAAATGAAAATTAAAAAAAATTTAAGTTTAAAAATTTCATTCAGTATTTTTTTTCTTTGTTTTTATATATTTTGTTTGTTTTGTTTCATTTTTGTTTCCTTCGTGTTTTTTTAAATTTTTTTCTGTGTGTTTTTTGTTTCTGTAACAAAACATGTATATAAAAAAACAAAACAACATATGTATAAAAAAAATAAATAAAACTGTATTCAATAATAAAGTAAAAAAATTGGCATTCGATGTTTTTTTGCTTTGTTTTCTTTTTTATTCTTTTTTTTTTTTTGTTTTTTTTTTTTATTTTTTAATTTTTTTTATTTTTTATTTTATTTATTTTTTTTTGTTTTTTATGTTTGGTTTAATAAAAAAAATATAACTCAACAACTTTTGCCATTTTTTATAAAATAAAATTATGCACGTATTTTAAATAAAATGCGTTTTTATCGCGCCACCGAAAAACAGCTCTTTTCGTCTAGCTACTGCAACGTAAATGCGTAGCATACCACTGAATAAGGGACATTGTACAATTTAGTGGTACATAAATCCGTGGTAGCGATTTAAAGGGCAAATCAATAATTTTATTATTATTTCTATTTTTTATTACAAATATGCATTCAAAATAACGGTAGGGAACTTAAAAGCTTCATCATATTTTTAGTCTTTATTAGAAAATATCGAATTAATAAAAATTCAATAATGTTAACATTTCGTTAAAATATTGTGTGCCACAGATTTTTCCAGGTCATATATTCACGAACAGGTGAATAAAATTATACCACGGAATTACGTCAAGATCTTCTTTGGGGCTTTATTTAATGATTAAATGACTTTTTGGAGTGGGGTTTCTTATAAAAAGTTTACTATAATAAAGAAAAAAAAAGTGTTAAATTACCCTAATTCCGTGGTACCCACGGAATTACGTACATTGAAAAACGAAATGTGTACCTAATTCCGTGGATCAGAAATAATGAATTAAAAGTAAAAAAACTATTTCAATGTATATGGTGGTTATAAAAAATAGTTAATAAATGTTCATTGAGCACCTAAATGTAATAATTATGAAACAAAAGTATACTGTTAAAATTTTACAGCCTTAAGAATTTTCATTGGACTCCTTAACATTTTGCTTAAGACACCGTCATACAAAACACTTTTTCTCCAGACTAACAACTTTTGATCGTGTCATATAAAATAAATATAGCCTAGAAAACAAAAAAGTATATCGATTTGTATCTCTTAAAGATAGATCTTTATAATTGCATTTTTAATTTAACTAAAATTTCTTCTAATTCCTTATTTGGCATAAAAAATCGAAATACCACGGAATAAGGTACTACCACGGAATTATAGCCACTTACCTTAGTATTTATAGATAGATCCCTATAAAAGTTATATTGCCATCTTGGTATGGACTATTTCTACTGTCTCGCGAAAAAAAATTTTGAAAATTATGCTTTGTTTATTTGTTATTAAACAAAAAAGAAGCCTCTACAAACTTTCCGGAACTCTCCAACTATTTTGTAATCTCCAACAGCACAACATATATAAAAGCTTTTACCAAAAGCCAAAACTACAATATGTAACTGTTTCGATGTACGATAGATGGACCCGTGCGCGCCTTGCGTAAAGAATTTCACCACTACCCTTAGCGACATCTGCAACCCAGTAAATAAAGTCTCTGATTCACAACAGAAATGTTATACATGATACAGCAGTAGTAAAGGTGCCGGCCCTGATGCGTGCGTTTACAGGTTCAAAAGCACGGGTTCGGGGCAGGTTAAGGTTCTTTTTTTTATAAATTATATTTGCCTTGAAACATATAGTAACATATGAAAACCTTTTATCATAATATTTTTTTTTTTAATTTATTGAAGATTGGCCAGAAAAATATTACCAATTGTCTCATTTAGAGCAAAGCTGTCCTGCAATTAGTATACATTTATACCCATTTTGGTATAAAAAGGATACAATTACTGCCTTCATAGGACATGCTAGAACAAATGTGACCAATTTATCCCATTATTATAAAAAAGTAGTAGTCTACTACAATAAAATATTGGAAAAGTATATTTTCTAAGCAGAAAATGTATTTTTCATACTAAGAATGAAGTTAGTTATATAGAATAAAATATTTTGATAGCAACACCAGAAGAGGAATTTTCAAAAATAGAAGAGAAAAAAGAAAAATGTCAAAATCCATGCAAAGAAATGTAAAGCAGGAGTTATTACCTTTCAAATGTTGTTGAAAATAATCTGTAGCCTTACTACAAGCCGAAATCTAATCACTTCAGTTGGTGCATGTTTTCATTACCTTATGAAAAATTTCAGCAGTATCTATATATTAATAGGCTAACACTCTCCCCATAGTAATTTTCGCAACCCAACTTCATATGGTATTTATAGATAGATCCCTATAAAAGTTATATTGCCATCTTGGTATGGACTATTTCTACTGTCTCGCGAAAAAAAATTTTAAAAATTATGCTTTCTTTATTTGTTTCTAAACAATAAAGAAGCCTCTACAAACTTTCCGGAACTCTCCAACTATTTTCTCTAATAATCTCCAACAGCACAACATATATAAAAGCTTTTACCAAAAGCCAAAACTACAATATGTAACTGTTTCGATGTACGATAGATGGACCCGTGCGCGCCTTGCGTAAAGAATTTCACCACTACCCTTAGCGACATCTGCAACCCAGTAAATAAAGTCTCTGATTCACAACAGAAATGTTATACATGATACAGCAGTGGTAAAGGTGCCGGCTCTGATGCGTGCGTTTACAGGTTCAAAAGCCCGGGTTCGGGGCAGGTTAAGGTTTTTTTTTTATAAATTATATTTGCCTTGAAACATATAGTAACATATGAAAACCTTTTATCATTATATATTTTTTTTTAATTTATTGAAGATTGGCCAGAAAAATATTACCAATTGTCTCATTTAGAGCAAAGCTGTCCTGCAATTAGTATACATTTATACCCATTTTGGTATAAAAAGGATACAATTATTGCCTTCATAGGACATGCTAGAACAAATGTGACCAATTTATCCCATTATTATAAAAAAGTAGTAGTCTACTACAATAAAATATTGGAAAAGTATATTTTCTAAGCAGAAAATGTATTTTTCATACTAAGAATGAAGTTAGTTATATAGAATAAAATATTTTGATAGCAACACCAGAAGAGGAATTTTCAAAAATAGAAGAGAAAAAAGAAAAATGTCAAAATCCATGCAAAGAAATGTAAAGCAGGAGTTATTACCTTTCAAATGTTGTTGAAAATAATCTGTAGCCTTACTACAAGCCGAAATCTAATCACTTCAGTTGGTGCATGTTTTCATTACCTTATGAAAAATTTCTGCAGTATCTATATATTAATAGGCTAACACTCTCCCCATAGTAATTTTCGCAACCCAACTTCATATAGTATTTATAGACAGATCCCTATAAAAGTTATATTGCCATCTTGGTATGGACTATTTCTACTGTCTCGCGAAAAAAATTTTTTGAAAATTATGCTTTGTTTATTTGTTATTAAACAAAAAAGAAGCCTACAAACTTTCCGGAACTCTCCAACTATTTTGTAATCTCCAACAGCACAACATATATAAAAGCTTTTACCAAAAGCCAAAACTACAATATGTAACTGTTTTGATGTACGATAGATGGACCCGTGCGCGCCTTGCGTAAAGAATTTCACCACTACCCTTAGCGACATCTGCAACCCAGTAAATAAAGTCTCTGATTCACAACAGAAATGTTATACATGATACAGCAGTGGTAAAGGTGCCGGCTCTGATGCGTGCACTTACCGGTTCAAAAGCACGGGTTCGGGGCAGGTTAAGGTTTTTTTATTTATAAATTATATTTGCCTTGAAACATATAGTAACATATGAAAACCTTTTATCATAATATTTTTTTTTTAATTTATTGAAGATTGGCCAGAAAAATATAACCAATTATCTCATTTAGAGCAAAGCTGTCCTGCAATTAGTATACATTTATACCCATTTTGGTATAAAAAGGGTACAATTAGTGCCTTCATAGGACATGCTGGAGCAAATGTGACCAATTTATTCCATTATTATAAAAAAGTAGTAGTCTACTACAATAAAATATTGGAAAAGTATATTTTCTAAGCAGAAAATGTATTTTTCATACTAAGAATGAAGTTAGTTATATAGAATAAAATATTTTGATAGCAACACCAGAAGAGGAATTTTCAAAAATAGAAGAGAAAAAAGAAAAATGTCAAAATCCATGCAAAGAAATGTAAAGCAGGAGTTATTACCTTTCAAATGTTGTTGAAAATAATCTGTAGCCTTACTACAAGCCGAAATCTAATCACTTCAGTTGGTGCATGTTTTCATTACCTTATGAAAAATTTCAGCAGTATCTATATATTAATAGGCTAACACTCTCCCCATAGTAATTTTCGCAACCCAACTTCATATAGTATTTATAGATAGATCCCTATAAAAGTTATCTTGCCATCTTGGTATGGACTATTTCTACTGTCTCGCGAAAAAAAATTTTGAAAATTATGCTTTCTGTATTTGTTTCTAAACAATAAAGAAGCCTCTACAAACTTTCCGGAACTCTCCAACTATTTTCTCTAATAATCTCCAACAGCACAACATATATAAAAGCTTTTACCAAAAGCCAAAACTACAATATGTAACTGTTTCGATGTACGATAGATGGACCCGTGCGCGCCTTGCGTAAAAAATTTCACCACTACTCTTAGCGACATCTGCAACCCAGTAAATAAAGTCTCTGATTCACAACAGAAATGTTATACATGATACAGCAGTGGTAAAGGTGCCGGCTCTGATGCGTGCGTTTACAGGTTCAAAAGCACGGGTTCGGGGCAGGTTAAGGTTTTTTTTTTATAAATTATATTTGCCTTGAAACATATAGTAACATATGAAAACCTTTTATCATAATATTTTTTTTTTTAATTTATTGAAGATTGGCCAGAAAAATATTACCAATTGTCTCATTTAGAGCAAAGCTGTCCTGCAATAAGTATACATTTATACCCATTTTGGTATAAAAAGGATACAATTAGTGCCTTCATAGGACATGCTAGA
Source organism: Sphenella marginata (assembly GCA_951509765.1). Taxonomy (NCBI): domain Eukaryota; kingdom Metazoa; phylum Arthropoda; class Insecta; order Diptera; family Tephritidae; genus Sphenella; species Sphenella marginata. The sequence goes on from OX608078.1 coordinate 14,354,402, forward strand.
ACAAATGTGACCAATTTATTCCATTATTATAAAAAAGTAGTAGTCTACTACAAAAAAATATTGGAAAAGTATATTTTCTAAGCAGAAAATGTATTTTTCATACTAAGAATGAAGTTAGTTATATAGAATAAAATATTTTGATAGCAACACCAGAAGAGGAATTTTCAAAAATAGAAGAGAAAAAAGAAAAATGTCAAAATCCATGCAAAGAAATGTAAAGCAGGAGTTATTACCTTTCAAATGTTGTTGAAAATAATCTGTAGCCTTACTACAAGCCGAAATCTAATCACTTCAGTTGGTGCATGTTTTCATTACCTTATGAAAAATTTCTGCAGTATCTATATATTAATAGGCTAACACTCTCCCCATAGTAATTTTCGCAACCCAACTTCATATAGTATTTATAGATAGATCCCTATAAAAGTTATATTGCCATCTTGGTATGGACTATTTCTACTGTCTCGGGAAAAAAAATTTTGAAAATTATGCTTTGTTTATTTGTTATTAAACAAAAAAGAAGCCTACAAACTTTCCGGAACTCTCCAACTATTTTGTAATCTCCAACAGCACAACATATATAAAAGCTTTTACCAAAAGCAAAAACTACAATGAGTAACTGTTTTGATGTACGATAGATGGACCCGTGCGCGCCTTGCGTAAAGAATTTCACCACTACCCTTAGCGACATCTGCAACCCAGTAAATAAAGTCTCTGATTCACAACAGAAATGTTATACATGATACAGCAGTGGTAAAGGTGCCGGCTCTGATGCGTGCGTTTACAGGTTCAAAAGCACGGGTTCGGGGCAGGTTAAGGTTTTTTTTTTTATAAATTATATTTGCCTTGAAACATATAGTAACATATGAAAACCTTTTATCATAATATTTTTTTTTTAATTTATTGAAGATTTGCCAGAAAAATATTACCAATTGTCTCATTTAGAGCAAAGCTGTCCTGCAATTAGTATACATTTATACCCATTTTGGTATAAAAAGGGTACAATTAGTGCCTTCATAGGACATGCTCGAACAAATGTGACCAATTTATTCCATTATTATAAAAAAGTAGTAGTCTACTACAATAAAATATTGGAAAAGTATATTTTCTAAGCAGAAAATGTATTTTTCATACTAAGAATGAAGTTAGTTATATAGAATAAAATATTTTGATAGCAACACCAGAAGAGGAATTTTCAAAAATAGAAGAGAAAAAAGAAAAATGTCAAAATCCATGCAAAGAAATGTAAATCAGGAGTTATTACCTTTCAAATGTTGTTGAAAATAATCTGTAGCCTTACTACAAGCCGAAATCTAATCACTTCAGTTGGTGCATGTTTTCATTACCTTATGAAAAATTTCTGCAGTATCTATATATTAATAGGCTAACACTCTCCCCATAGTAATTTTCGCAACCCAACTTCATATAGTATTTATAGACAGATCCCTATAAAAGTTATATTGCCATCTTGGTATGGACTATTTCTACTGTCTCGCGAAAAAAAAATTTTGAAAATTATGCTTTGTTTATTTGTTATTAAACAAAAAAGAAGCCTACAAACTTTCCGGAACTCTCCAACTATTTTGTAATCTCCAACAGCCAAAACTACAATATGTAACTGTTTTGATGTACGATAGATGGACCCGTGCGCGCCTTGCGTAAAGAATTTCACCACTACCCTCAGCGACATCTACGACCCAGTAGATAAAGTCTCTGATTCACAACAGAAATGATATACATGATACAGCAGTGGCGCAGGTAGAAAGGGTGCCGGCTCTGATGCGTGCGTTTACAGGTTCAAGAGCACGGGTTCGGGGCAGGTTAAGTTTTTTTTTTTATAAATTAAATTAATTTATTGAAGATTGGCCAGAAAAATATTACCAATTGTCTCATTTAGAGCAAAGCTGTAAGTAGACGCTGGAAAGTATAAATAGTTGCTGGCGTCATTTTAAATATTTTTCCTTGCTTTAAAAGAATTAAAAAAAAAAACAATTCCCTATTTTGTCTTTACCGAGAATCCCGATTCACCGAGAATCCCGAGAATCGAAGTCAGGTGTCCTGCAAGTAGTATACATTTATACCCATTTTGGTATAAAAATTGTACAATTATACACGCTCACGCATATGGGCAATCCTGTAAGCTCAAAGATTTTAAAACATACATACATTCATATATGTACATACTTATGAGGGGAAGCCATGCGATTATAAACGTTACCGAAAAATTGAGAAATCGTCATCCTCTCTGCCGAAAATTTCTGCGCATTTGGTTTCTTCTACTCGGTGCGTGAAACACTTGCTCAAATTTTCAAATTTTTTGCCCTCATTCCTTTTACTAACCATAGATAAATAGATTTGAGACTCTTCGTTTCGACAGAGCGCTGTCAAAATGCACATTTTTTATAACATTTGTCATTGGTGCCACTCCGTGAAAGTGGAGTAAAACTGAGTAATGGTATTTTCATCATATATTTTGGGAATTTTAAAGGTTTTGCTTTTAATTGGACTTTTGAAGGGGTAAATAAATTTTTCGAGACTTATATTATAAAAAATATGACAAATTAACGTATCTGCAGGCATAAATAAACAAAAATATATGTACAAATGAAGTTTAAATGCATCATATATCACTGCCATGACTTGATAATGAAATATTGAATTTATTGGTAAATATGGATAGATAGGATCAAAAGCACTATAAAAACCGTTGTTGAGTGCATGGGGGCTGGTCCTTTACTTAAAATTTCTGAAGTTCTTCTAACAAAATCAATAGCATAAGGCCAAGTAAAAAATGTACTTAAGGTTTTTTGTTGATAAATTTTGACTGGCTTATAGTATTGACCTTCCGCCTGCATATTATTATCAGGGACACCGAACCGCATGTTTTGATGTAGCACTCAACATTTTTCATAATTTCTACCCTTTGACCCCAAAGCTAAAGAGTTCACGAATATTTCGGTACATTTTTTCGAAAATAAGTATTTTATTTCAAAGCTTTATTTTTAGAGGAGCTGAAGAAAATTTAAATTGGTCGAATTTCGACCACGGGCGATACTAGTATCATATTTAATATACAAAAAGTAAAAACACAGTTTGTAGCTTCTTCAATTTTATATTCATGTAATAGTTTGAAATCGCGTTAATTTTCCTAAAGACATCAACTATTTTCTTCCTAAAAATTTTAATTTGTAAAAGAGTCGACATATAACCGGAATCCTTACATATTTAGACTAATTGGGCCAGTTAAGATATGTGTTTTCAATATTTCCGAGTTGAATTTGACGAAAGAAACCAGAAAACCATCATATGTGTAAGTTGTAATATTCTCCCGCTAAACGGACTTTAAAAAATCCACAACTAAAGGAAAAATTGAGAAAACAGTCTGTATCACCAAAAAAAAAACACAATTTGGAAACCGGCTAATATTAAGAAGTTAACGGAATCTCAAAATGAACTTTCATTCGTTTCAATCCATATGGCCAATTTTGTTCGATACGGCATCATTCTATGTGACCATTATCTATATATTAATAGGCTAACATTTTTTCCATACTATCAATTGCCAGAGTGTATCTCATAAAAAAATGCATAACTCCAATTATTATATATTTTGATATGTTTTCATGGGCCAGGAGCTTTGCATAGGCATATTATATTTAACAAAAAATGCTTCATTAATTTGTAATAATTCATCAAAGTTTTCACCCAAACCCCAAGCTGTTAAGTACAGTATCTGACTGTTTTTGTTGTACATACAGCAGTGGCGCAGGTGGTGAGCGTACCGGCTATGATGCGCGCGTTCGTAGGTTCAAGGACGTGTTCAGGGCAGGTTAAGTTTTTTTTTTTTTTACTAAATTGAATTTGCCTTAAAATATACGAAAACTTTTTATTATATTTTTTTTTTAAATTTATTATATTTGTAATCCACTGTTTATTATGTTTATGACGTCTATCTTGGAGTGAAAACCCCAAATTTTTTGAAAAAATATAAAAAATTATTTCAATATATCAATATATTTTTTTTAAGAAATATATCATATTTAATATGGAAAAAGTAAAGACACAGTTTGTAGCTTCTTCAATTTTGTATTTACGAAATAATTAGAAATCGCGTTAATTTTCCTAAACACATCAACTATTTTCTTCCTAAAAATTTTTATTTGTAAAAGAGTCGACATATAACCCAATATTTCAATATTTTTCTGTTTATGATATCTATTTTCGAGTGAAAAAACCAAATTTTTTTAAAAAAAAGCTAAAAACTTATTTCAATTTATTAATATATATTTTTTAAGAAATATATCATATTTAATATACAAAAAGTAAAAACACAGTTTGTAGCTTCTTCAATTTTATATTCATGTAATAGTTTGAAATCGCGTTAATTTTCCTAAAGACATCAACTATTTTCTTCCTAAAAATTTTAATTTGTAAAAGAGTCGACATATAACCGGAATCCTTACATATTTAGGCTAAATGGGCCAGTTAAGATATGTGTTTTCAATATTTCCGAGTTGAATTTGACGAGAGAAACCAGAAAACCATCATATGTGTAAGTTGTAATATTCTCCCGCTAAACGGACTTCAAAAAATCCACAACTAGGAAAAATTGAAAAAAAACAGTCTGTATCACCAAAAAAAAAAACACAATTTGGAAACCGGCTAATATTAAGAAGTTAACGGAATCTCAAAATGAACTTTCATTCGTTTCAATCCATATGGCCAATTTTGTTCGATACGGCATCATTCTATGTGACCATTATCTATATATTAATAGGCTAACATTTTTTCCATACTATCAATTGCCAGAGTGTATCTCATAACTCCAATTATCTTAATATATAAAAATCACGTGTCACATGTTCAATCAGGGTGAGCTCCTAAACTACTCAACCGATTTTAATGAAATTTGCACAGCATCTACAGTTTGATCCAACTTGGAAGATAGGATACCTTATATCTCAAGGGGGAGTGGAAATCGGTAAAAAACCATAAATTTTTTTGTTTACACAGCCACAAATCATAAACGAATCCACCGATTAGAATGAAACTTACTTGAAGTTAAACTTTGAAATATTTACTTTCGTTCTGCATCAAAAAAAATAGTTGATTCATATATTATTTAACCAAAATTTTTTAAACAATAGGAGCACCTTTTCTAAAAAAAGCTGTTTGTGTGTTTGTTCGCTGTCAACCAAATGAATCGATTTAAGTTAAGCGAGCGCTATCGCGGCACTATGTTTCTCCCACAAACTGAACAATAGTCTCATGAAGTCATCTAATGTTCTATCAATTAAAAAAGTTTGCAGCATCATACAGGAGGTAACAAAATTTTTTCGAAACTCTTATCCAAAGGTGCAGTGAAATAACTCCCAAATGAAATAACTCTCAACAAAAAAATGAAATAACTCCCAAATATTTTCCATGCAATTTGGGACTTATTTCATTATGAAATAGCTCCCAATTCATTGGGACTTATTTCATAATTTTAACTGGGAATTATTTCATAATGAAATAACTCCCAAATGAAATAATCCCCAGTAAAATATCTTTGGGAGTTATTTCATATTTTTTGGAAATTGGGAGTTATTTCATTTTTTGGGACTTACTTCATTGCTTGTAATCCAGGCATTGGGAGTTATTTCATTTTTAATGGGAGTTACTTCATTTTTGTTGGGGAATATTTTTAGCGAACTAACGTCATTGACATTAATTCGCATTAAGAAAGCGAACTAAAGTCAGTACATTTTTTTTATATTCCAAATTTTCATTTTTCATTATCACCTTCGACTTATGATCATTATATCATGAACCTGGGATTTAAAAAATGAATCTGAGATTGGCTTAGGTCAGATCCCCAATTCGGGGCGTGATCAATGGTATTTATGTGCAGAACTCCTTTCCCCATTGGAAAGACATCACCGTGGCGAAGGCCGCCAATGCGGAAAGAAGTTCTGCACATAAATAACATGGATCACGCCCCGAATTGAGGATCTGACATAAGTCAAATTTTCGCCTGCGGCGCTACTTCGTCGAATCCCAAACCCAAATGCCTCAATGACATTAATTCGCATGTCCAAAGCGAACTAAAGTCAAAATATTATACGAATTAACGTTTTTGGTCATGCGTCTTAATGTCACTGACATTAATTCGCCTTTTGGGTTATTTCACTGCACCTTATCCAAAACGTGCTACTGCATTAGAAAAATAACTTGGTCACAAACTTGTCAATTTATGTGAAACCAGACGGGTCGAACGACACGATTCAGTTCTGCACTTTACAGTGGAGTTGCCAAAGATTGTTGACGCTTTGATTAAAGTAAGCAATTGGAACAGTAGAGAAACAGCGGGAAAAGCAACAGTTCTTCTTTCTGCTATTTGCTCTTTTGAATTTATCATTGGTCTTTTCTGTTTGTGTGACGTTTTGCCTTTGACACGCCCACTCAGTGAAACGCTTCAAAAAGAAGATATGGATTTGGCAAAGGCTTCGCACAAAATAGAATTATTATTCGAAGTGTTGATTAATCAAAGGCAAAATGTGAATGAAAAATTCAAACAAATTTATGCAGATGCAAAAGGTATGGCGGTAAAGTTGAATATAGAAATAAAAAAACCAAGAATTTGTGGTACACAAACTAGACGAGAAAATTACGATTCAGATAATTGTGAAGATTATTTGAGAATTTCAATGTTCATACACACAAAAAAAAGAGAGGTAAATCTAACCGAAAACGACGATTAAAATGGCAGTGACCGAAAAAAGTGGTAAATATAACCGACTAAAAATTGTTATTATAATAGTTCGTGAAAATAGTTCGTGTACCATGAAAAATAGTTAAGTTACCATGCAAAATAGTTTTTTTACCATGAAATTGTTTTTTTACTATGGAAATAGTTTTTTTACCATGCAAAATAGTTTTGTTACCATGAAAATTGTTTTTTTACCATGAAAATAGTTTTTTTACCATGGAAATAGTTTTTTTTTACCATTAAAATTGTTTTTTTACAATAAAAAATAGTTTGGGTACCTCCAAAAATTGTTCCTGTACTATTTTTTATGGTTACTTTGCTAAAATAAAAAGCTGTTGATTTTTGATTTTTGAATAAAAGTAGGTACTATAATTATTATTTTTATTCAATATTTTACATCAAATATTTTACATTTGTACACAAGTAATATAAATAAAGAGGCGGAAGAAATAATAGGGACAAAATTGAAAATGGACTTACATGTATAATATACTCGATTATTAGTTAATTATATCATTTAAAATCGTTTCGTTCTTAAACAAATCAGCAATATCAGACTCCGTTAGATACTTTAAATTTTCCAGCGTTATGGCTTGACCTGGAATTGCACAAAATATAGTAAAAAGTAAAACAATGAAATATTTGCAAATTACCTTTGACCAATTTATTCCATTATTATAAAAAAGTAGTAGTCTACTACAATAAAATATTGGAAAAGTATATTTTCTAAGCAGAAAATGTATTTTTCATACTAAGAATGAAGTTAGTTATATAGAATAAAATATTTTGATAGCAACACCAGAAGAGGAATTTTCAAAAATAGAAGAGAAAAAAGAAAAATGTCAAAATCCATGCAAAGAAATGTAAAGCAGGAGTTATTACCTTTCAAATGTTGTTGAAAATAATCTGTAGCCTTACTACAAGCCGAAATCTAATCACTTCAGTTGGTGCACGTTTTCATTACCTTATGAAAAATTTCAGCAGTATCTATATATTAATAGGCTAACACTCTCCCTATAGTAATTTTCGCAACCCAACTTCATACAGTATTTATAGATAGATCCCTATAAAAGTTATATTCCCATCTTGGTATGCACTATTTCTACTGTCTCGCGAAAAAAAATTTTGAAAATTATGCTTTGTTTATTTGTTATTAAACAAAAAAGAAGCCTACAAACTTTCCGGAACTCTCCAACTATTTTGTAATCTCCAACAGCACAACATATATAAAAGCTTTTACCAAAAGCCAAAACTACAGTATGTAACTCTTTCGATGTACGATAGATGGACCCGTGCGCGCCTTGCGTAAAGAATTTCACCACTACCCTTAGCGACATCTACAACCCAGTAAATAAAGTCTCTGATTCACAACAGAAATGTTATACATGATACAGCAGTGGTTAAGGTGCCGGCTCTGATGCGTGCGTTTACAGGTTCAAAAGCACGGGTTCGGGGCAGGTTAAGGTTTTTTTTTTTTATAAATTATATTAGCCTTGAAACATATAGTAACATATGAAAACCTTTTATCATAATATATATTTTTTTTAATTTATTGAAGATTGGCCAGAAAAATATTACCAATTGTCTCATTTAGAGCAAAGCTGTAAATAGACGCTGGAAAGTATAAGTAGTTGCTGGCGTCATTTTAAATAATTTTCCTTGCTTTACAAGAATTAAAAAAAACAAAACAATTTCCATTTTTGTCTTCACCGAGAATCAAAGTTAGGTGTCCTGCAATTAGTATACATTTATACCCATTTTGATATAAAAAGGGTACAATTAGTGCCTTCATAGGACATGCTCGAACAAATGTGACCAATTTATTCCATTATTATAAAAAAGTAGTAGTCTACTACAATAAAATATTGGAAAAGTATATTTTCTAAGCAGAAAATGTATTTTTCATACTAAGAATGAAGTTAGTTATATAGAATAAAATATTTTGATAGCAACACCAGAAGAGGAATTTTCAAAAATAGAAGAGAAAAAAGAAAAATGTCAAAATCCATGCAAAGAAATGTAAAGCAGGAGTTATTACCTTTCAAATGTTGTTGAAAATAATCTGTAGCCTTACTACAAGCCAAAATCTAATCACTTCAGTTGGTGCATGTTTTCATTACCTTATGAAAAATTTCAGCAGTATCTATATATTAATAGGCTAACACTCTCCCCATAGTAATTTTCGCAACCCAACTTCATATACAGTGGAACTTCCTTATAGTGAATTCGTAGGGGACCTGAAAATCGCTTCACTATATGGAGACTTCATTATATAGAAATTCATTTTATTCTTTTGTAATTTTATTTAAAATAATCAGTAAGTTCGGTTTGAATTACATTCTTCCATTTTTCATTTTCAACAAAAGCTTCCAAATCATTTAGACAGTTCGATGCGTCATTTTTACTTCAATTTCTTAACACATCTGAACTCCTACTACAATGTACATATGTATGTATGTATTTTCATTTTGGGATTCCCCGTATTACATTTCTACGTTTCGTTTATTTCTGAGAGTACGCAGTTACAAATAATTGAGTGTAACCGAAAACATATTTGAAAAAATTCACTATACGGAGACAAAAACGTATGAAACTTGATTTTCAAGCAGTAAAATTTGTTCATTATATAGAAAACTTCACTATATAGAAATTCATTATAAGGAGACAAAAATGCACCTAAAGTAGAACCAAAAAGCTGTGTCTTCAAAATTACTTCCTTATAGGGAGAGCTTCATTGTAGGGAAGTTCACTATAAAGAAGTTCCACTGTAGTATTTATAGATAGATCCCTATAAAAGTTATATTGCCATCTTGGTATGGACTATTTCTACTGTCTCGCGAAAAAAAATTTTGAAAATTATGCTTTGTTTATTTGTTATTAAACAAAAAAGAAGCCTACAAACTTTCCGGAACTCTTCAGCTATTTTGTAATCTCCAACAGCACAACATATATAAAAGCTTTAACCAAAAGCCAAAACTACAGTATCTGACTGTTTCATTGTACGCTAGATGGACCAGAGCGCGCCTTGCGCAAAAATTTCACCATTACCCTCAGCGACATCTACGACCCAGTAGATAAAGTCTCTGATTCACAACAGAAATGATATACATGATACAGCAGTGGCGCAGGTGGAAAGGGTGCCGGCTCTGATGCGTGCGTTTACAGGTTCAAGAGCACGGGTTCGGGGCAGGTTAAGTTTTTTTTTTTTATAAATTAAATTTGCCTTGAAACATATAACATATGAAAACCTTTTATCATAATATTTTTTTTTTTAATTTATTGAAGATTGGCCAGAAAAATATTACCAATTGTCTCATTTAGAGCAAAGCTGTAAATAGACGCTGGAAAGTATAAGTAGTTGCTGGCGTCATTTTAAATAATTTTCCTTGCTTTACAAGAATTAAAAAAAAAACAAAACAATTTCCATTTTTGTCTTCACCGAGAATCAAAGTTAGGTGTCCTGCAATTAGTATACATTTATACCCATTTTGGTATAAAAAGGGTACAATTAGTGCCTTCATAGGACATGCTCGAACAAATGTGACCAATTTATTCCATTATTATAAAAAAGTAGTAGTCTACTACAATAAAATATTGGAAAAGTATATTTTCTAAGCAGAAAATGTATTTTTCATACTAAGAATGAAGTTAGTTATATAGAATAAAATATTTTGATAGCAACACCAGAAGAGGAATTTTCAAAAATAGAAGAGAAAAAAGAAAAATGTCAAAATCCATGCAAAGAAATGTAAAGCAGGAGTTATTACCTTTCAAATGTTGTTGAAAATAATCTGTAGCCTTACTACAAGCCGAAATCTAATCACTTCAGTTGGTGCATGTTTTCATTACCTTATGAAAAATTTCAGCAGTATCTATATATTAATAGGCTAACACTCTCCCCATAGTAATTTTCGCAACCCAACTTCATATAGTATTTATAGATAGATCCCTATAAAAGTTATATTGCCATCTTGGTATGGACTATTTCTACTGTCTCGCGAAAAAAAATTTTGAAAATTATGCTTTGTTTATTTGTTATTAAACAAAAAAGAAGCCTACAAACTTTCCGGAACTCTCCAACTATTTTGTAATCTCCAACAGCACAACATATATAAAAGCTTTTACCAAAAGCCAAAACTGCAGTATGTAACTGTTTCGATGTACGATAGATGGACCCGTGCGCGCCTTGCGTAAAGAATTTCACCACTACTCTTAGCGACATCTACAACCCAGTAAATAAAGTCTCTGATTCACAACAGAAATGTTATACATGATACAGCAGTGGTAAAGGTGCCGGCTCTGATGCGTGCGTTTACAGGTTCAAAAGCAAGGGGTCGGGGCAGGTTAAGGTTTTTTTTTTATAAATTACTAGCAGGGTACCCGGCGTTGCTCGGGATGTAAGTAGTTAGGGGGCCTTTCAAAATCAATAATATACTTTAAGATTTCATATTTATATACATAATATTTATATACATAAAATAAAGCTGACCTGGCAAACTTCGTTCTTCCCAAAATAGACTTTGGTATTAATTTTTCACTACTTCATTGTGCATACAACTTCAAAAATATAAAATTTTAGTATTCCGTTTAAGGCTACACGATACACAAAATTTTTAGTTTTCTGTCCCGGAGCATAAGTAAATAGCGAAAAAATTTTCCTACACGGGAACTATTGATATCATTAATCTCCTGATAAATTTTCAGGTCCTAACTTTAAACACCTTTACGATAACCCCACTTTTATGCGCGAAAATTGTTTTGATATCATTTAGCTCTATACCAATTTCCAGGTTCCTGCCTTAAATACTTTTGGAGATATTTAGCTTGAAAAATTAGTATGGGAGGTGCCACGCCCCCATTTTCGTTAACCCCAATTTTTTTGGAGGTGGTAGGGATCGATCTCGTATAACCCCTCACCAAATTTCAGTGGTGTAACCCGAATACTTCCACAGATACGGACAATGAAAAATTTTATTTGTGTGGGAGGTGCCACGCCCCTTTTTCGTTATACCCAGTTTTTTTTGGAGGTGGTAGGGATCGATTCCATATAACCCCTAACCAAGTTTCAATGATCTAACCTAAATACTTCCAGAGATATCGACTAAGAAGTATTTCATTCGTATGGGAGGTGCCACGCCCACACTGTCGTTATCCCCAGTTTTTTTGGAGGTGGTAGATATCGATTCCATATAATCTCTCACCAAATTTCAGTGGTCTAACCTAAATACTTCCAAAGATATCGACTAAGAAGTATTTCATTCGTATGGGAGGTGCCACGCCCCCTTTTTCGTTATCCCCAGTTTTTTTGGAGGTGGTAGGGATGGATTGCATATAACCCCTAACCAAGTTTCAATGATCTAACCTAAATACTTCCAGAGATATCGACTAAGAAGTATTTCATTCTTATGGGAGGTGCCACGCCCACACCGTCGTTATCCCCAGTTTTTTTTGGAGGTGGTAGGGATCGATTCCATATAACCCCTAACCAAATTTCAGTGGTCTAACCTAAATACTTCCAAAGATATCGACTAAGAAGTATTTCATTCGTATGGGAGGTGCCACGCCCCCTTTTTCGTTATCCCCAGTTTTTTTGCAGGTGGTAGGGATCGATCTCATATAATCTCTCACCAAATTTCAGTGGTCTAACCTAAATAGTTCCAGAGATATCGACTAAGAAGTATTTCATTCGTATGGGAGGTGCCACGCCCACTTTTTCGTTATACCCAGTTGTTTTGGAGGTGGTAGGGATCGATCCCATATAACCCCTTACCGAGTTTCAATGGTCTAACATAAATACTTCCGGAGATACGGACAATGGAAAATTCCATTTGTATGGGAGGTGCCACGCCCCCTATATATATCAAAATATTTTTTAGCCTGTGACCATCCCTGGAAGATGTACAGTGGGTGTGTAAAATTTGGTTACGATCGGTTTATAAGTTTAGGACGCAAGTCGATCTATACCTACATACATATATATTTACATAATTTGAATTTTATATATATAGATAGCAGGGTACCCGGCGTTGCTCGGGATGTAAGTAGTTAGGGGGACTTTCAAAATCAATAATATACTTTAAGATTTCATATTTATATAATATTATTGCCTACTGAAGAATTTACCAAATTCGAATATTTTGAAAATTTTGAAAAAAGAGTATTGAAAACCGGTTTTCAAAAATTTTCTTTTGCGGTATTCGTTGGTAACGTTAGGGGGCCTTTCAAGAATTCAATTTTGACAAATTGTGCCAGGATGAATTGAACTTCAAATGTTGATTTGATACAATATTGTAGGGTAATATTAAGGTTTTTCTGCAATCGCATTTTTACAAATGAAACCTGGGGCCTTTCCCTTTCGTTTGATACCCATATTGTAGGGCAAGTTTAAGGTTTTTGGGCAATCACATTTTCACCGATAACTCAGTTATCGATCAATTTACCGAAACCTATCGAAGTCCAAATGAAACCTGCGGCCTTCTCCTTTCGTTTTATACCCATATTATAGAGTAATGTTAAGTTTTTTGGGCAATCACCGATAACTCAGTTATCGATCAATTTATCGAAATATATCAAAGCTAGTAAATTGAAACCTGGGGCCTTCCCCTTTCGTTTGATACCCATATTGTAGGTCAAGTTTAAGGTTTTTGGGCAATCACATTTTCACCGATAACTCAGTTATCGATCAATTTATCGAAACCTATCGTAGTCCAAATGAAACCTGCTGCCTTCTCCTTTCGTTTTATACCCATATTATAGGGTAATGTTAAGGTTTTTGGGCAATCACCGACAACTCAGTTATCGATAAACTTATCGAAATATATCGAAATCCAAATGAAACCTGGAGCTATCTCCTTTCGTTTGATACCCATATTGTAGGGTAAAATAGAGGCAATCGCATTTTGACCGATGACTCAGTTATCGATCAATTTATCGAAATATATCGAAGCCAAAATGAAACCTGGGGCCCTCCCCTTTCGTTTGATACCCATGTTATAGGGTAATGTTAAGTTTTTTGGGCAATCACCGACAACTCAGTTATCGATAAACTTATCGAAATATATCGAAATCCAAATGAAACCTGGAGCTATCTCCTTTCGTTTGATACCCATATTGTAGGGTAATATAGAGGTTTTCGGGCAATCGCATTTTGACCGTTGACTCAGTTATCGATCAATTTATCGAAATATATTGAAGTACAATTGAAACCTGGGGCCTTCCCCTTTCGTTTGATACCCATATTGCCGGGTAATATTAAGGTTTTCGGGCAATCGAATTTTGACCGATAACTTAGTTATCGATCAATTTATCGAAATATATCAAAGCTAAATTGAAACCTGGGGCCTTCCCCTTTCGTTTGATACCCATATTGTAGGTCAAGTTTAAGGTTTTTGGGCAATCACATTTTCACCGATAACTCAGTTATCGATCAATTTATCGAAACCTATCGTAGTCCAAATGAAACCTGCTGCCTTCTCCTTTCGTTTTATACCCATATTGTAGGGTAATATTAAGGTTTATGGGCAATCGAATTTTGACCGATAACTTAGTTATCGATCAATTTATCGAAATATATCGAAGCCAAAATGAAACCTGGGGCCCTCCCCTTTCGTTTGATACCCATGTTATAGGGTAATGTTAAGTTTTTTGGGCAATCACCGACAACTCAGTTATCGATAAACTTATCGAAATATATCGAAATCCAAATGAAACCTGGAGCTATCTCCTTTCGTTTGATACCCATATTGTAGGGTAATATAGAGGTTTTCGGGCAATCGCATTTTGACCGTTGACTCAGTTATCGATCAATTTATCGAAATATATTGAAGTACAAATGAAACCTGGGGCCTTCCCCTTTCGTTTGATACCCATATTGTAGGGTAATTTTAAGGTTTTTGTGCAATAACATTTTCGCCGATAACTCAGTTATCGATACATTTATCGAAACCTATCGAAGTACAAATGAAACCTGGAGCTATCCCCTTTCGTTTGATACCCATATTGTAGGGCAAGTTTAAGGTTTTTGGGCAATAACATTTTCACCGATAACTCAGTTATCGATAAATTTATCGAAATATATCGAAGCCCAAATGAAACCTGGGGCCATCCCCTTTCGTTTGATAACCATATTGTAGGGTAATATTAAGGTTTATGGGCAATCGAATTTTGACCGATAACTTAGTTATCGATCAATTTATCGAAATATATCGAAGCCAAAATGAAACCTGGGGCCCTCCCCTTTCGTTTGATACCCATGTTATAGGGTAATGTTAAGTTTTTTGGGCAATCACCGATAACTCAGTTATCGATAAATTTATCGAAATATATCGAAGTCCAAATGTAACCTGGAGCTATCCCCTTTCGTTTGATACCCATATTGTAATGCAATTTTAAGGTTTTTGTGCAATAACATTTTCACCGATAACTCAGTTATCGATAAATTTATCGAAATATATCGAAGCCCAAATGTAACCTGGAGCTATCCCCTTTCGTTTGATACCCATATTGTAATGCAATTTTAAGGTTTTTGTGCAATAACATTTTCACCGATAACTCAGTTATCGATAAATTTATCGAAATATATCGAAGTCCAAATGTAACCTGGAGCTATCCCCTTTCGTTTGATACCCATATTGTAGGGCAATTTTAAGGTTTTTGTGCAATAACATTTTCACCGATAACTCAGTTATCGATAAATTTATCGAAATATATCGAAGCCCAAATGAAACCTGGGGCCATCCCCTTTCCTTTGATACCCATATTGTAGGGTAATATTAAGGTTTTCGGGCAATCGAATTTTGACCGATAACTTGGTTATCGATAAATTTATCGAAATATATCGAAGCCAAAATGAAACCTGGGGTCATCCCCTTTCGTTTGATACCCATATTGTACGATCTTTCTATACCTATATGCGAAATATCATAAGTATAGTTTCAATATACCTAGAGTTATATGGAATAAAAAAAATTTCGAAAAGTAACGGTCCCTAGCAGGGTCGGAACCCCCAAAATTAAAAAAAAAAATAGCCTATAGCTCCTTCCAGACTATAACCTGTAGGCGTGCCAAATTTCAACAAAATCCGTCTAGCCATTCTCAAGTTTTTAGGGAACAAAAGCAAACGTCTGGACATCCAAACATCCAAACATCCAAACATCCAAACATCGCTACATTCACATTTATAATATTAGTAGGATTTAATATACAAAGTAAAAACACAGTTTGTAACTTCTTCAATTTTATACTTACGAAATAATTAGAAATCGCGTTAATTTTCCTAAAGACATCAACTATTTTGTTCCTAAAAATTTTTATTTGCAAAAGAGTCGACATATAACCCAATATTTTCATTTTAAATTCATTTTAAAAAAAAACATTTTAAATTATTATTCTTTTTCAAAAACGCAGTCAAACTTCTATATTTTTGCAAAATTCTATAATAAAAGTGAGATTCAAAAGTATTCATGGTCACTATTTTCGGATAGCTCTTGAGATGCATCCTAAAACATTTGTTTTTAACATATCTTGCATGTTCTATTGCAAAAAATAGTTCAAAATTAAAATTTTTCTGGAAAATAGGACAAAAGTTGTGATTTTATAGAACTCTAAAACTTAATTTTTTTTTTTAATTTTATGAAATTGGTACTTATTTGTTAAATTTCACTATATACGGTCGATAATTTAGATGCATCCTAAAATCCCGAAAAACTGAAGTATTTACAATGAAATGTAAATTGTTTTGTGGAAAACGCACTGAAAATTTTATTTGCTTCCAATTTTGTTCGATATGGCATCATTCTATGTGACCATTATCTATATATTAATAGGCTAACATTTTTTCCATACAATCAATTGCCAGAGTATCTCATAAAAAAATGCATAATTCCAATTATTATATATTTTGATATGTTTTCATGGGCCAGGAGCTTTGCATAGGCATATTATATTTAACAAAAAATGTTTCATTAATTTGTAATAATTCACAAAAGTTTTCAACAAAACCCTTACTTACTGTTAACTACAGTATCTGACTGTTTTATTGTACATACAGCAGTGGCGCAGGTGGTGAGCTTGCCGGCTATGATGCGTGCGTTCGTTCAAGCACGTGTTCAGGGCAGGCCAATTTTTTTTTTTTTTTTCTATATTGAATTTGCCTAAAACATACGAAAAGTTTTTATCATATTTTTTTTTTAATTTATTATATTTGTAACCCAATATTTCAATATTTTTCTGTTTATGACATCTATCTTAAAAAATCTAAAAAATTATTCCAATTTATCAATATTTATCAATTTTTTAAGAAATATATCATATTCAATATACAAAAAGTAAAAACACAGTCTATAGCTTCTTCAATTTTATACTTACGAAATAATTAGAAATCCGTTAATTTTCCTAAAGACATCAACTATTTTGTTCCTGAAAATTTTTATATCTATCTTGGAGTGAAAAAATCAAATTTTTTGAAAAAAAGCTAAAAAATTATTTCAATTTATCAATATATATTTTCAATATTTTTCTGTTTATGACATCTATCTTGGAGTGAAAAAACCAAATTTTTTGAAAAAAAGCTAAAACATTATTTCAATTTATCGATATATATTTTTTAAGAAATATATCATATTTAATATACAAAGTAAAAACACAGTTTGTAACTTCTTCAATTTTATACTTACGAAATAATTAGAAATCGCGTTAATTTTCCTAAAGACATCAACTATTTTGTTCCTAAAAATTTTTATTTGCCAAAGAGTCGACATATAACCCAATATTTCAATATTTTTCTGTTTATGACATCTATCTTGGAGTGAAAAAAACAAATTTTTTGAATAAAAGCTAAAAAATTATTTCAATTTATCAATATATATTTTTTAAGAAATATATCATATTTAATATACAAAAAGTAAAAACACAGTTCGTAGCTTCTTCAATTTTATATTCACGAAATAGTTTGAAATCGCGTTAATTTTCCTAAAGACATCAACTATTTTGTTCCTAAAAATTTTTATTTGCAAAAGAGTCGACATATAACCCAATATTTTCATTTTAAATTCATTTTAAAAAAAAAAATTAAAATTATTATTCTTTTTCAAAAACGCAGTCAAACTTCTATATTTTTGCAAAATTCTATAATAAAAGTGAGATTCAAATAGGACAAAAGTTGTGATTTTATAGAACTCTAAAACTTAATTTTTTTTTTTAATTTTATGAAATTGGTACTTATTTGTTAAATTTCACTATATACGGTCGGTAATTTAGATGCATCCTAAAATCCCGAAAAACTGAAGTATTTACAATGAAATGTAAATTGTTTTGTAGAAAACGCACTGAAAATTTTATTTGCTTCCAATTTTGTTCGATATGGCATCATTCTATGTGACAATTATCTATATATTAATAGGCTAACATTTTTTCCATACAATCAATTGCCAGAGTGTATCTCATAAAAAAATGCATAATTCCAATTATTATATATTTTGATATGTTTTCATGGGCCAGGAGCTTTGCATAGGCATATTATATTTAACAAAAAATGTTTCATTAATTTGTAATAATTCACAAAAGTTTTCAACAAAACCCTTACTTACTGTTAACTACAGTATCTGACTGTTTTATTGTACATACAGCAGTGGCGCAGGTGGTGAGCTTGCCGGCTATGATGCGTGCGTTCGTAGGTTCAAGCACGTGTTCAGGGCAGGCCAATTTTTTTTTTTTTTCTATATTGAATTTGCCTAAAACATACGAAAAGTTTTTATCATATTTTTTTTTTTAATTTATTATATTTGTAACCCAATATTTCAATATTTTTCTGTTTATGACATCTATCTTAAAAAATCTAAAAAATTATTCCAATTTATCAATATTTATCAATTTATATTTTTTAAGAAACATATCATATTTAATATTTATTTATTTATTATTTATTAATTTGTTTTAAGTCGACACAAACAAAGAGGTCGACTAAGGACAGATACTATTAAAATTGCACATAACTTAAAAACTAACAATATGAATTAAAGTATTACATGAGATGTTTGGAGAGGCAGTGTCTCCCATCCACACACACATACGGTCGATTATTCACGGGTATTCAATGTTGTCATCAGAGCTGTTGGCTATTAACTGGACAGATTAGAGTGGCCGTGATTGCTGTCCATCTTATAAAACGATCGGTTCATCCATAAGGATGGTCTTGAAAATCATTGACTGTTCCATCCTCACCGGGTGGTTGAAGAGGCCGAGTCTCCAATCCACCCTGACAAACGGTCGAGTAATAATTTGTTTAAGTGTGTTCGTTGATATTGTGTGAGAAGCTGGTGGAATGGACGCGATTCCACGCAGCGTTCGGGGCAACAACGGAATATTTATCATTTTATATTGTGCCTTGAAATCTTGAATTATCCATAGGATGGTTGAAGAGGCCGAGTCTCCAATCCACCCTGACATACGGTCGAATATTTATTTATGTAAAGTCGAGTACCAGAGCGATATGAGATTTGCTGGCGGAATGGACGTGATTCCGCGCAGCGGATAATGTAATTAATTAATTGTATACGTTGATATATGTGTGCTGCCGGTGGAATGAACGCGATTCCACGTAGCGTTCGGGGCAACAACGGAATATTTATCATTTAATATTGTGCCTTGAAATCTTGAATTATCCATAGGATGGTTGAAGAGGCCGAGTCTCCAATCCACCCTGACATACGGTCGAATATTTATTTATGTAAAGTCGAGTACCAGAGCGATATGAGATTTGCTGGCGGAATGGACGTGATTCCGCGCAGCGGATAATTTAATTAATTAATTGTATACGTTGATATGTGTGTGCTGCCGGTGGAATGGACGCGATTCCACGCAGCGCTCAGAGCAACAACGGGTGGAGGACTGATATAAGTCAGCGTTGAGCAGGAATGCAAGTATTAAATTTTGAAGTGAGGCAAAAGAACATTCGAAACTAATGCAGCTATATAACTCGTTGTAAAATGAACACCAAAGGTTTAGAGGGTGGTTTTTTGCGAAGTTTTGACGACAAAGGGGTAATTGAAAAGGCACATAGTGCCTGGACGCCCTAGCGGGTACAGCAAAACTCAGTCGACTAACAAGATCAGATGAATCGATTTCACCAACAATCAGCTTATGGAGGAACATTACACCTAGTAAAACCCTACGATTTTCCAGAGAAGGTAAATTTAAGAGGAGAAGCCTACTTCTATAAGGGGGCAGGTGAGTAGTTGGATTCCAGTTAAGACCCCGCAAAGCAAAAATCAAGAATTGCTTTTGTACTGACTCAATCCGCTGTATATGAACTTGATACAAGGGACACCAGACACACGAGCAATACTCAAGTATTGGACGAACCAGCGATGTGTAAAGAACTTTCGTGAGGTACGGGTCGTCAAATTCTTTAGCCCATCGTTTAACAAAACCAAGCACACCCATGGCTTTGTTAGCAATAGATGAAATATGCATATTAAAACTTAGTTTAGGGTCAAAAATAACACCTAAATCAGTTACAACAGATATGCGTTCCAAAAGAGAGTCATTTAGTACGTAGGAGACCAAAACCGGCTTAACTCGATGAAAAGTCATTAGCTTACATTTCGAGCTATTCAATATTAATAAATTTACTGCACACCAGCAGCGAAATGACTCCAAATCGGCCTGAAAGAGATCTCCACGGGAAGGTACAGTAGGCGAATGGGTGAAACAAAGTTTCACATCGTCCGCATACATTAGAGTTCGAGAATGAGAGATGATTTGGGGTAGGTCATTTATGAACAGGGTAAAGAGTAGGGGGCCAAGATGACTACCCTGGGGGACACCGGAAGTTACGTCAATGGACTTAGACAAAGTATTTTTAAACAACACCTGTTGAGTCCTGTTTGTAAGATAATTTGCAAGCCATAATAATAACTGATTTGGAAAACCTAGGAAATCGAGTTTATGGATTAAAAGCTCATGATTGACAGAGTCGAAAGCTTTGCTGAAATCGGTATAGACCACATCCGTTTGGTTACCTTTCAAGAAACCGTCCATAACAAAGGAGGAGAACTCAAGCAAGTTAGTTGAGGTAGATCGACGAGGTACAAAACCATGCTGACACGGTGATAATAAACACCTACACCGGTATTGCAGCTGGCGAGTTATTATGTGTTCAAAAGTTTTAGGAATAGCTGAGAGCTTAGCTATGCCCCTATAATATTTAATATTTGACCTGCTACCTTTTTTATGTAAAGGTATAATAAAAGATTGCTTCCAAATTGTAGGGAACGCAGCAGATTCAAGAGATAGTTTAAACAGTTTAAAAATTGGGTCAGATAAATGTATAGCACAGTAGTTCAACACGCAACTGGGAACACCATCCGGACCAGGGGAAAATGAAGGTTTCAGTTCAAGAAGACTTTGTAGAACAGAATGTTTATCCAAAACAGGCATGTGAATGCTATTAGAGCTATTTAAATTGTAAGGGTAGGGACTGGACTGGAACTTATTAGATGTGTAGGTCGACATAAAGAATTCTCCAAATAATTCAGAAATATCCTGATCCGAACTAGCACTCTTGGATCCAAAGGCGAAGGAAGAAGGAAATCCGGTAGTTTTCCTTTTCGAATTGACAAAATTGTAGAACTTTTTCGGGTTGGTAAAGAATTGGGTTTTACAGCCCACTAAATAACTTTTGTAGCATTGTTGGTTGAGCAACTGAAGGTTGGAGCGCGCAACCAAGTATTTAGAATACTCAGCAGATGCACCTGTTCTTTGAAAACGCTTGTAAAACTTAGACTTAATATTGCTGAGTCTCACCAGCTGTTTATACCACCAGGGCGGCTTTGCCATACCAACACTAATGAAGCGAAAAGGGACACAGCTGTCGAAGAAACCATTTAGGGAACTGTAGAAAACTGAGGTTGCCGACTCGATGTCATCACAAGCATAGAGCTCCGTCCAGTCATGGGTGGCAAGCAACTCGTTGAGCATGACGAAGTTGGCTTTATAGAACCATCGCGTGCGTGATCGCTGTCTACCTTCGGTAGTGATACGCCCCCTGGGTTGCCTAGTGTCCAAAGCAATCTCAAGTGTGGGGTGAAGGGTATCTTCAGGAACAGATAACGGAGTAATGCGATTAAGAGCGACCCCTACAGAGTCGTCCACGAACACCAAGTCAAGTATTTTATTTTTACAATTTTGTACGTTGTTAATTTGTACAAGAGACGTGTCAGAAAGATCAATGAAAAAATCATGCTGTGTGGTAGGGGTTAAAATGTTTGAGTCACTTGAGCCGACCCAACTCACTACGGGTAAATTAAAATCACCAAGAACTAAAAGGCGATCTTTGTCCCGTAACTGGGAATACAGACTTCTAATAACGGAGTTATGACGATTATAAACAAGTAAATTCGACTGGGGCGGTATGTACGAGCAGGAGATAAATACGCAGGAACCAGGCAATGAAAGCTTCGCAGCGATAACTTCAATGTCAGACATATTGGCCAAGCTGACCAACTCAGATGGAAGACGTGAGTCAACAGCTATGAGGACGCCACCTGCCCTAGTTTCACGATCGCGCCGATAAACGACGTAATTGCTACAGAAAATTTCAGAATTAAAGTTATCTGGCTTTAACCAGGTCTCAGTAAAAGCTATTGCATGGGCAGTAAAAGTCAAGCTATTAAGAAAAAGGTGATTCAATTTGGAGCGTAGGCCACGGACATTTTGGTAGTGGATAACTAAAGTTGACAACGTAGTTAAGCTATTCAGTTTTTTGAAGCGGAGCCAGTTCCTGTTTTGGGCTTACTCGTGTACAAATGTACAATAGAGTGTTCCGGCCAAAACTTAGGATCAAGTACCCTATCGAAGAATGAGTCCGGCACTGAGACCCTAAAAGATGAAATGTCTCTTTCATACTTGAAATTGAATTTATAAACGCTAATGTTGCTAGTAGGGGCGACACCAAGTTTGGAGCAAACATATGTCTTAATATCTGCCTGAGTCAACGACGCATGCAGCCTAGAAACAAAAATGGCCCTTCGCGGTGGAACACCACTGACCACCCTGATAACATCAGTTTGCGGGGTCACTGTGTGCGAACACTCAGAAGAAGAGTCAAGATTTACGACAGTATTCGAAACTTCAGGGTTGTTTTTATTCTTTTTAGACCTATCAGAACCGCGCCAATTGTTAAAGGGCACGGTTTGCCACTCACCACCAACGGTAGAAGCGGATTGAGAAACGGACACAGTGTTATTGCCACCCGCAGTAACAGCGGATTGAGTGCCCGGTATAAGGTTGTCGCCATTAGCAGAAACGGCAGACTTAGCCAAGGTACCTGAGCGAATGCAATCGGATTGTGATTGCACGAGCGAAGGTAAGATAGGTGTACCTAACAGCACCATCAGTAGAATTATGAGGAGGAAGGACAGTAGAGAGGGAACCCGAACCGCAAGGTAGCGGCGAAAAAGAAAAAAGATCCGTTTCGGTAGAGGAACAATTTTTGTTAGAAGGTGAAGCACCGGAACTAACAACAGCAGCTTTTAGCGAATTTATTTCCACAGTCAATTTATCAATTTTCTTGTTATTGATTTTGGCACTGTTTTTGTTCTTCACTTTAACTTTATCATTTACCTTTTCTTTTTCCTTTGCACTGGGTTTGTTCCCTTCAGATTCAATAATGATTTTTTTAAGATCATCAATTTGAGAAGTTAAATCCTTGAACCTAATCTCAAAAGTAGTCATGATAGTCTCGAGGCCTAGCTTTTGGGAGGAAATGACAGAGTCTAACACCTTCGAAATTTTTTCGGGTCCATTGACACAGTCAGGGCAGAAATACCGAAAATGGGTGTTTATTCTCAATAACTTCACATCGTATTCCGCAATAGGGCCCTCACAACAGGTTCGATGGTAAAGCCTCTTGCAAAAACCACTACAAGGAACTATAAGAAGCTCAGATCTTCCGAAACATTTATCACATTTCCCACAGAACTCATCCATGATAAAGAGCGTATGTGAAAAGTTGGTACACAATAAAAAGGAAAGTGTTATACTGGAACTCAGCACAATAAGCTAACGATTGCACAGTCGGCCAGCAGTGAACACAGGCAGAATGAGCGCGCAAAGCAGTAAAAGGTGTTATACTGGAACTCTGCACACTAAGCTAACGATTGCACAGTCGGCCAGCAGTGAACAGGCAGAATGAGCGCGCAAAGCAGTAAACCAAAAAAAGTGATTTGCAAATAGCAACACACAAACAGATATATGTATATAGGCACACTCAGAAATTTTATGGAGATTTCAGCACTATTTATTAGGAATTGCACAATTTTACACTGTTTTCCTATGTAGGACCAACCAGTCTAGCACAGGCAGTCACTGTTGAATGCAATTAGAACAATATTAAGGCCAAATAAAGGCAAAAATCGAAATGAAAAAAACGAAATAAAAGAACACGTCCGCACTCGATGACAGAAACTTACAGTTTGTAGCTTCTTTAATTTTATACTTACGAAATAATTAGAAATCCGTTAATTTTCCTAAAGACATCAACTATTTTGTTCCTGAAAATTTTTATTTGCAAAAGAGTCGACATATAACCCAATATTTCAATATTTTTCTGTTTATGACATCTATCTTGGAGTGAAAAAATCAAATTTTTTGAAAACAAGCTAAAAAATTATTTCAATTTATCAATATATATTTTTTAAGAAATATATCATATTCAATATACAAAAAGTAAAAACACAGTCTGTAGCTTCTTCAATTTTATACTTACGAAATAATTAGAAATCCGTTAATTTTCCTAAAGACATCAACTATTTTGTTCCTGAAAATTTTTATTTGCAAAAGAGTCGACATGTAACCCAATATTTCAATATTTTTCTATTTATGACATCTATCTTGGAGTGAAAAAATCAAATTTTTTGAAAAAAAGCTAAAAAATTATTTCAATTTATCAATATATATTTTTTAAAAAATATATCATATTTAATATACAAAAAGTAAAAACACAGTTTGTAGCTTCTTCAATTTTATATTCACGAAATAGTTTGAAAACGCGTTAATTTTCCTAAAGACATCAACTATTTTGTTGCAAAAGAGTCGACAATAACCCAATATTTCAATATTTTTCTGTTTATGACATCTATCTTTGAGTGAAAAAACCAAATTTTTTGAAAAAAAGCTAAAACATTATTTCAATTTATCAATATATATTTTTTAAGAAATATATCATATTTAATATACAAAGTAAAAACACAGTTTGTAGCTTCTTCAATTTTATACTTACGAAATAATTAGAAATCGCGTTAATTTTCCTAAAGACATCAACTATTTTGTTCCTAAAAATTTTTATTTGCCAAAGAGTCGACATATAACACAATATTTCAATATTTTTCTGTTTATGACATCTATCTTGGAATGAAAAAAACAAATTTTTTGAATAAAAGCTAAAAAATTATTTCAATTTATCAATATATATTTTTTAAGAAATATATCATATTTAATATACAAAAAGTAAAAACACAGTTTGTAGCTTCTTCAATTTTATATTCACGAAATAGTTTGAAATCGCGTTAATTTTCCTAAAGACATCAACTATTTTGTTCCTAAAAATTTTTATTTGCAAAAGAGTCGACATATAACCCAATATTTCAATATTTTTCTGTTTATGACATCTATCTTGGAGTGAAAAAACCACATTTTTGGAAAAAAAGCTAAAAAATTATTTCAATTTATCAATATATATTTTTTAAGAAATATATCATATTTAATATACAAAAAGTAAAAACACAGTTTGTAGCTTCTTCAATTTTATATTCACGAAATAGTTTGAAATCGCGTTAATTTTCCTAAAGACATCAACTATTTTCTTCCTAAAAATTTTAATTTGTAAAAGAGTCGACATATAACCGGAATCCTTACATATTTAGGCTAATTGGGCCAGTTAAGATATGTGTTTTCAATATTTCCGAGTTGAATTTGACGAAAAAAACCAGAAAACCATCATATGTGTAAGTTGTAATATTCTCCCGCTATACGGATATATTCATGTGTACCAATAGCGCATGTGGAATGGTTTCGGGTGGGACGCGTGCGTCTCATGGTTCGATCCCAACTTCGAATATACAATTTTTTCCCCCTTTTTTTCATATTGACTATTATTTTTGCAGGGAAATTGCTAAAATCTACCTTAACACAATATGTACTTATATACATATGTCGTTTTATGAATTTTTATACCTTTCATGAACATGAAATGGTATTATAACTTTGGTCCGATGTTTGTAAGTATGAGAAGAAGAAGAGATAGACCCACTATTAAGTATACCGAAATGATCAGGGCGATGAGGCGAGTTGATTTAGCCATGTCCGTCTGTCCGTCCGTCCGTCCGTCCGTCCGTCTGTTTGAACGCAAACTAGTCCCTCAGTTTTAGAGATATCTCGATGAAATTTTGCAAGCAGGCGCCATTTTGCATAGGATTAATCATTTGTCGGAACCAGCAAGATCGGACCGATACATGTCATAGCTCCCATACAATCGATTGTTCCGATAAATGGGTTTTGGCCTATAACTTTTGCAATTCAAAAGCTAGGAACGTAAAATTTTGCGTGTTTAGTACATATTGTATTTGTAACGTGTGTAGTGAAAATGACTCAGATCGGACCAACATGACATATAGCTCCCATATAATCGATAGTTTCGATAAATGGGTTTTGGGCTATCAATTTTGCAGTTTACGAGCTAGGAACGTTAAACTTTGCAAGTTTGCTACATATTATATATGTAACATATGTAGGCAAAATCAGCCAGATCGGACCAACATAACGTATAGCTCCCATACAATCGATTGTTCCGATAAGTGTGGTTTGGCAATCATGAAAGGTATAAAGCCTTCGGCACAGCCGAAGACAGACCTTTCCTTACTTGTTTTTTTAGGAATTTGCTTTTTTCTAATAGATTTTCCATAATAAATATAGCTATTTATCTAAGTTGGGGTCATATGATATAAATATCACGGAATATTATTGAAATGATATGAAAGTCAATATGTAATGTACTTATATATATTCATTTATACATCTAAATTGTTGAGGAAAAACCCTAAAAAATCCAAAATGGAAACCGGCCTGATGCTCATAATGAGAACTTCAAAATAAACTCCAAATTCATTTTAAAAAAAAAATTTAAAATTATTATTCTTTTTCAAAAACGCAGCCAAACTATATAATTAATAATTATAATTTTTGCAAAATTCTATAATAAAAGTGAGATTCAAAAGTATTCATGGTCACTATTTTCGGGTAGCTCTTGAGATGCATCCTAAAACATTTGTTTTTAACATATCTTGCATGTTCTATTGCAAAAAATAGTTCAAAATTAAAATTTTTCTGGAAAATAGGACAAAAGTTGTGATTTTATAGAACTCTAAAACTTAATTTTTTTTTTTAATTTTATGAAATTGGTACTTATTCGTTAAATTTCACTATATACGGTCGGTAATTTAGATGCATCCTAAAATCCCGAAAAACTGAAGTATTTACAATGAAATGTAAATTGTTTTGTGGAAAACGCACTGAAAATTTTATTTGCTTCCAATTTTGTTCGATATGGCATCATTCTATGTGACCATTATCTATATATTAATAGGCTAACATTTTTTCCATACAATCAGTTGCCAGAGTGTATCTCATAAAAAAATGCATAATTCCAATTATTATATATTTTGATATGTTTTCATGGGCCAGGAGCTTTGCATAGGCATATTATATTTAACAAAAAATGCTTCATTAATTTGTAATAATTCACAAAAGTTTTCAACAAAACCCTTACTTACTGTTAACTACAGTATCTGACTGTTTTATTGTACATACAGCAGTGGCGCAGGTGGTGAGCTTGCCGGCTATGATGCGTGCGTTCGTAGGTTCAAGCACGTGTTCAGGGCAGGCCAATTTTTTTTTTTTTTTTCTATATTGAATTTGCCTAAAACATACGAAAAGTTTTTATCATATTTTTTTTTTTAATTTACTATATTTGTAACCCAATATTTCAATATTTTTCTGTTTATGACATCTATCTTAAAAAATCTAAAAAATTATTCCAATTTATCAATATTTATCAATTTATATTTTTTAAGAAACATATCATATTTAATATGTAAAAAGAAAAAGTACAGTTTGTAGCTTCTTCAATTTTATACTTACGAAATAATTAGAAATCCGTTAATTTTCCTAAAGACATCAACTATTTTGTTCCTGAAAATTTTTATTTGCAAAAGAGTCGACATATAACCCAATATTTCAATATTTTTCTGTTTATGACATCTATCTTGGAGTGAAAAAATCAAATTTTTTGAAAACAAGCTAAAAAATTATTTCAATTTATCAATATATATTTTTTAAGAAATATATCATATTCAATATACAAAAAGTAAAAACACAGTCTATAGCTTCTTCAATTTTATACTTACGAAATAATTAGAAATCCGTTAATTTTCCTAAATACATCAACAATTTTGTTCCTGAAAATTTTTATTTGCAAAAGAGTCGATATATAACCCAATATTTCAATATTTTTCTATTTATGACATCTATCTTGGAGTGAAAAAATCAAATTTTTTGAAAAAAAGCTAAAAAATTATTTCAATTTATCAATATATATTTTTTAAAAAATATATCATATTTAATATACAAAAAGTAAAAACACAGTTTGTAGCTTCTTCAATTTTATATTCACGAAATAGTTTGAAATCGCGTTAATTTTCCTAAAGACATCAACTATTTTGTTGCAAAAGAGTCGACATATAACCCAATATTTCAATATTTTTCTGTTTATGACATCTATCTTGGAGTGAAAAAACCAAATTTTTTGAAAAAAAGCTAAAACATTATTTCAATTTATCAATATATATTTTTTAAGAAATATATCATATTTAATATACAAAGTAAAAACACAGTTTGTAACTTCTTCAATTTTATACTTACGAAATAATTAGAAATCGCGTTAATTTTCCTAAAGACATCAACTATTTTGTTCCTAAAAATTTTTATTTGCCAAAGAGTCGACATATAACCCAATATTTCAATATTTTTCTGTTTATGACATCTATCTTGGAGTGAAAAAAACAAATTTTTTGAATAAAAGCTAAAAAATTATTTCAATTTATCAATATATATTTTTTAAGAAATATATCATATTTAATATACAAAAAGTAAAAACACAGTTTGTAGCTTCTTCAATTTTATATTCACGAAATAGTTTGAAATCGCGTTAATTTTCCTAAAGACATCAACTATTTTGTTCCTAAAAATTTTTATTTGCAAAAGAGTCGACATATAACCCAATATTTTCATTTTAAATTCATTTTAAAAAAAAAATTTTAAATTATTATTCTTTTTCAAAAACGCAGTCAAACTTCTATATTTTTGCAAAATTCTATAATAAAAGTGAGATTCAAATAGGACAAAAGTTGTGATTTTATAGAACTCTAAAACTTAATTTTTTTTTTTAATTTTATGAAATTGGTACTTATTTGTTAAATTTCACTATATACGGTCGGTAATTTAGATGCATCCTAAAATCCCGAAAAACTGAAGTATTTACAATGAAATGTAAATTGTTTTGTAGAAAACGCACTGAAAATTTTATTTGCTTCCAATTTTGTTCGATATGGCATCATTCTATGTGACCATTATCTATATATTAATAGGCTAACATTTTTTCCATACAATCAATTGTCAGAGTGTATCTCATAAAAAAAATGCATAATTCCAATTATTATATATTTTGATATGTTTTCATGGGCCAGGAGCTTTGCATAGGCATATTATATTTAACAAAAAATGTTTCATTAATTTGTAATAATTCACAAAAGTTTTCAACAAAACCCTTACTTGCTGTTAACTACAGTATCTGACTGTTTTATTGTACATACAGCAGTGGCGCAGGTGGTGAGCTTGCCGGCTATGATGCGTGCGTTCGTTCAAGTACGTGTTCAGGGCAGGCCAATTTTTTTTTTTTTTTTCTATATTGAATTTGCCTAAAACATACGAAAAGTTTTTATCATATTTTTTTTTTAATTTATTATATTTGTAACAAAATATTTCAATATTTTTCTGTTTATGACATCTATCTTAAAAAATCTAAAAAATTATTCCAATTTATCAATATTTATCAATTTATATTTTTTAACAAATATATCATATTCAATATACAAAAAGTAAAAACACAGTCTATAGCTTCTTCAATTTTATACTTACGAAATAATTAGAAATCCGTTAATTTTCCTAAAGACATCAACTATTTTGTTCCTGAAAATTTTTATATCTATCTTGGAGTGAAAAAATCAAATTTTTTGAAAAAAAGCTAAAAAATTATTTCAATTTATCAATATATATTTTCAATATTTTTCTGTTTATGACATCTATCTTGGAGTGAAAAAACCAAATTTTTTGAAAAAAAGCTAAAACATTATTTCAATTTATCAATATATATTTTTTAAGAAATATATCATATTTAATATACAAAAAGTAAAAACACAGTTCGTAGCTTCTTCAATTTTATATTCACGAAATAGTTTGAAATCGCGTTAATTTTCCTAAAGACATCAACTATTTTGTTCCTAAAAATTTTTATTTGCCAAAGAGTCGACATATAACCCAATATTTCAATATTTTTCTGTTTATGACATCTATCTTGGAGTGAAAAAAACAATTTTTTTGAATAAAAGCTAAAAAATTATTTCAATTTATCAATATATATTTTTTAAGAAATATATCATATTTAATATACAAAAAGTAAAAACACAGTTCGTAGCTTCTTCAATTTTATATTCACGAAATAGTTTGAAATCGCGTTAATTTTCCTAAAGACATCAACTATTTTGTTCCTAAAAATTTTTATTTGCAAAAGAGTCGACATATAACCCAATATTTTCATTTTAAATTCATTTAAAAAAAAAAATTTAAAATTATTATTCTTTTTCAAAAACGCAGTCAAACTTCTATATTTTTGCAAAATTCTATAATAAAAGTGAGATTCAAATAGGACAAATTTGTGATTTTATAGAACTCTAAAACTTAATTTTTTTTTTTAATTTTACGAAATTGGTACTTATTTGTTAAATTTCACTATATACGGTCGGTAATTTAGATGCATCCTAAAATCCCGAAAAACTGAAGTATTTACAATGAAATGTAAATTGTTTTGTAGAAAACGCACTGAAAATTTTATTTGCTTCCAATTTTGTTCGATATGGCATCATTCTATGTGACCATCCTACTAATATTATAAATGTGAATGTAGCGATGTTTGGATGTTTGGATGTTTGGATGTTTGGATGTCCAGACGTTTGCTTTTGTTCCCTAAAAACTTGAGAATGGCTAGACGGATTTTGTTGAAATTTGGCACGCCTACAGGTTATAGTCTGGAAGGAGCTATAGGCTATTTTTTTTTTTAATTTTGGGGGTTCCGACCCTGCTAGGGACCGTTACTTTTCGAAATTTTTTTTATTCCATATAACTCTAGGTATATTGAAACTATACTTATGATATTTCGCATATAGGTATAGAAAGATCGTACAATATGGGTATCAAACGAAAGGGGATGACCCCAGGTTTCATTTTGGCTTCGATATATTTCGATAAATTTATCGATAACCAAGTTATCGGTCAAAATTCGATTGCCCGAAAACCTTAATATTACCCTACAATATGGGTATCAAAGGAAAGGGGATGGCCCCAGGTTTCATTTGGGCTTCGATATATTTCGATAAATTTATCGATAACTGAGTTATCGGTGAAAATGTTATTGCACAAAAACCTTAAAATTGCCCTACAATATGGGTATCAAACGAAAGGGGATAGCTCCAGGTTACATTTGGACTTCGATATATTTCGATAAATTTATCGATAACTGAGTTATCGGTGATTGCCCAAAAAACTTAACATTACCCTATAACATGGTTATCAAACGAAAGGGGAGGGCCCCAGGTTTCATTTTGGCTTCGATATATTTCGATAAATTGATCGATAACTAAGTTATCGGTCAAAATTCGATTGCCCATAAACCTTAATATTACCCTACAATATGGTTATCAAACGAAAGGGGATGGCCCCAGGTTTCATTTGGGCTTCGATATATTTCGATAAATTTATCGATAACTGAGTTATCGGTGAAAATGTTATTGCCCAAAAACCTTAAACTTGCCCTACAATATGGGTATCAAACGAAAGGGGATAGTTCCAGGTTTCATTTGGACTTCGATAGGTTTCGATAAATGTATCGATAACTGAGTTATCGGCGAAAATGTTATTGCACAAAAACCTTAAAATTACCCTACAATATGGGTATCAAACGAAAGGGGAAGGCCCCAGGTTTCATTTGTACTTCAATATATTTCGATAAGTTTATCGATAACTGAGTTGTCGGTGATTGCCCAAAAAACTTAACATTACCCTATAACATGGGTATCAAACGAAAGGGGAGGGCCCCAGGTTTCATTTTGGCTTCGATATATTTCGATAAATTGATCGATAACTAAGTTATCGGTCAAAATTCGATTGCCCATAAACCTTAATATTACCCTACAATATGGGTATAAAACGAAAGGAGAAGGCAGCAGGTTTCATTTGGACTACGATAGGTTTCGATAAATTGATCGATAACTGAGTTATCGGTGAAAATGTGATTGCCCAAAAACCTTAAACTTGACCTACAATATGGGTATCAAACGAAAGGGGAAGGCCCCAGGTTTCAATTTAGCTTTGATATATTTCGATAAATTGATCGATAACTAAGTTATCGGTCAAAATTCGATTGCCCGAAAACCTTAATATTACCCGGCAATATGGGTATCAAACGAAAGGGGAAGGCCCCAGGTTTCAATTGTACTTCAATATATTTCGATAAATTGATCGATAACTGAGTCAACGGTCAAAATGCGATTGCCCGAAAACCTCTATATTACCCTACAATATGGGTATCAAACGAAAGGAGATAGCTCCAGGTTTCATTTGGATTTCGATATATTTCGATAAGTTTATCGATAACTGAGTTGTCGGTGATTGCCCAAAAAACTTAACATTACCCTATAACATGGGTATCAAACGAAAGGGGATGGCCCCAGGTTTCATTTTGGCTTCGATATATTTCGATAAATTGATCGATAACTAAGTTATCGGTCAAAATTCGATTGCCCATAAACCTTAATATTACCCTACAATATGGGTATAAAACGAAAGGAGAAGGCAGCAGGTTTCATTTGGACTACGATAGGTTTCGATAAATTGATCGATAACTGAGTTATCGGTGAAAATGTGATTGCCCAAAAACCTTAAACTTGACCTACAATATGGGTATCAAACGAAAGGGGAAGGCCCCAGGTTTCAATTTAGCTTTGATATATTTCGATAAATTGATCGATAACTAAGTTATCGGTCAAAATTCGATTGCCCGAAAACCTTAATATTACCCGGCAATATGGGTATCAAACGAAAGGGGAAGGCCCCAGGTTTCAATTGTACTTCAATATATTTCGATAAATTGATCGATAACTGAGTCAACGGTCAAAATGCGATTGCCCGAAAACCTCTATATTACCCTACAATATGGGTATCAAACGAAAGGAGATAGCTCCAGGTTTCATTTGGATTTCGATATATTTCGATAAGTTTATCGATAACTGAGTTGTCGGTGATTGCCCAAAAAACTTAACATTACCCTATAACATGGGTATCAAACGAAAGGGGAGGGCCCCAGGTTTCATTTTGGCTTCGATATATTTCGATAAATTGATCGATAACTAAGTTATCGGTCCAAATTCGATTGCCCATAAACCTTAATATTACCCTACAATATGGGTATCAAACGAAAGGAGATAGCTCCAGGTTTCATTTGGATTTCGATATATTTCGATAAGTTTATCGATAACTGAGTTGTCGGTGATTGCCCAAAAAACTTAACATTACCCTATAACATGGGTATAAAACGAGAGGAGAAGGCAGCAGGTTTCATTTGGACTACGATAGGTTTCGATAAATTGATCGATAACTTAGTCATCGGTCAAAATGCGATTGCCCGAAAACCTCCATATTACCCTACAATATGGGTATCAAACGAAAGGAGATAGCTCCAGGTTTCATTTGGACTTCGATATATTTCGATAAGTTTATCGATAACTGAGTTATCGGTGATTGCCCAAAAAACTTAACATTACCCTATAATATAGTAGAAGGCTGCAGGTTTCACTTGGACTACGATAGGTTTCGATAAATTGATCGATAACTGAGTTATCGGTCAAAATGCGATTGCCCGAAAACCTCTATTTTACCCTACAATATGGGTATAAAACGAAAGGAGAAGGCAGCAGGTTTCATTTGGACTACGATAGGTTTCGATAAATTGATCGATAACTGAGTTATCGGTGAAAATGTGATTGCCCAAAAACCTTAAACTTGACCTACAATATGGGTATCAAACGAAAGGGGAAGGCCCCAGGTTTCAATTTAGCTTTGATATATTTCGATAAATTGATCGATAACTAAGTTATCGGTCAAAATTCGATTGCCCGAAAACCTTAATATTACCCGGCAATATGGGTATCAAACGAAAGGGGATAGCTCCAGGTTTCATTTGGACTTCGATAGGTTTCGATAAATTGATCGATAACTAAGTTATCGGCGAAAATGTTATTGCACAAAAACCCTAAAATTGCCCTACAATATGGGCATCAAACGAAAGGGGAAGGCCGCAGGTTTCATTTGTACTTTAATATATTTCGATAAATTTATCGATAACTAAGTTATCGGTGAAAATGTTATTGCACAAAAACCTTAAAATTGCCCTACAATATGGGCATCAAACGAAAGGGGAAGGCCCCAGGTTTCATTTGTACTTCAATATATTTCGATAAATTGATGGATAACTGAGTCATCGGTCAAAATGCGATTGCCCGAAAACCTCTATTTTACCCTACAATATGGGTATCAAACGAAAGGAGATAGCTCCAGGTTTCATTTGGATTTCGATATATTTCGATAAGTTTATCGATAACTGAGTTGTCGGTGATTGCCCAAAAAACTTAACATTACCCTATAATATGGGTATAAAACGAAAGGAGAAGGCAGCAGGTTTCATTTGGACTACGATAGGTTTCGATAAATTGATCGATAACTGAGTTATCGGTGAAAATGTGATTGCCCAAAAACCTTAAACTTGACCTACAATATGGGTATCAAACGAAAGGGGAAGGCCCCAGGTTTCAATTTACTAGCTTTGATATATTTCGATAAATTGATCGATAACTGAGTTATCGGTGATTGCCCAAAAAACTTAACATTACTCTTTAATATGGGTATAAAACGAAAGGAGAATTCCGCAGGTTTCATTTGGACTTCGATAGGTTTCGGTAAATTGATCGATAACTGAGTTATCGGTGAAAATGTGATTGCCCAAAAACCTTAAACTTGCCCTACAATATGGGTATCAAACGAAAGGGAAAGGCCCCAGGTTTCATTTGTAAAAATGCGATTGCAGAAAAACCTTAATATTACCCTACAATATTGTATCAAATCAACATTTGAAGTTCAATTCATCCTGGCACAATTTGTCAAAATTGAATTCTTGAAAGGCCCCCTAACGTTACCAACGAATACCGCAAAAGAAAATTTTTGAAAACCGGTTTTCAATACTCTTTTTTCAAAATTTTCAAAATATTCGAATTTGGTAAATTCTTTAGTAGGCAATAATATTATATAAATATGAAATCTTAAAGTATATTATTGATTTTGAAAGTCCCCCTAACTACTTACATCCCGAGCAACGCCGGGCACGTGTTCAGGGCAGGCCAATTTTTTTTTTTTTTCTATATTGAATTTGCCTAAAACATACGAAAAGTTTTTATCATATTTTTTTTTTTAATTTATTATATTTGTAACCCAATATTTCAATATTTTTCTGTTTATGACATCTATCTTAAAAAATCTAAAAAATTATTCCAATTTATCAATATTTATCAATTTATATTTTTTAAGAAACATATCATATTTAATATGTAAAAATAAAAAGTACAGTTTGTAGCTTCTTCAATTTTATACTTACGAAATAATTAGAAATCCGTTAATTTTCCTAAAGACATCAACTATTTTGTTCCTGAAAATTTTTATTTGCAAAAGAGTCGACATATAACCCAATATTTCAATATTTTTCTGTTTATGACATCTATCTTGGAGTGAAAAAATCAAA
The DNA here is from genome assembly GCA_951509765.1 of Sphenella marginata. Classification (NCBI taxonomy): domain Eukaryota; kingdom Metazoa; phylum Arthropoda; class Insecta; order Diptera; family Tephritidae; genus Sphenella; species Sphenella marginata. The sequence goes on from OX608078.1 coordinate 14,390,380, forward strand.
TTTTTTGAAAACAAGCTAAAAAATTATTTCAATTTATCAATATATATTTTTTAAGAAATATATCATATTCAATATACAAAAAGTAAAAACACAGTCTGTAGCTTCTTCAATTTTATACTTACGAAATAATTAGAAATCCGTTAATTTTCCTAAAGACATCAACTATTTTGTTCCTGAAAATTTTTATTTGCAAAAGAGTCGACATGTAACCCAATATTTCAATATTTTTCTATTTATGACATCTATCTTGGAGTGAAAAAATCAAATTTTTTGAAAAAAAGCTAAAAAATTATTTCAATTTATAAATATATATTTTTTAAAAAATATATCATATTTAATATACAAAAAGTAAAAACACAGTTTGTAGCTTCTTCAATTTTATATTCACGAAATAGTTTGAAAACGCGTTAATTTTCCTAAAGACATCAACTATTTTGTTGCAAAAGAGTCGACATATAACCCAATATTTCAATATTTTTCTGTTTATGACATCTATCTTTGAGTGAAAAAACCAAATTTTTTGAAAAAAAGCTAAAACATTATTTCAATTTATCAATATATATTTTTTAAGAAATATATCATATTTAATATACAAAGTAAAAACACAGTTTGTAGTTTCTTCAATTTTATACTTACGAAATAATTAGAAATCGCGTTAATTTTCCTAAAGACATCAACTATTTTGTTCCTAAAAATTTTTATTTGCCAAAGAGTCGACATATAACACAATATTTCAATATTTTTCTGTTTATGACATCTATCTTGGAGTGAAAAAAACAAATTTTTTGAATAAAAGCTAAAAAATTATTTCAATTTATCAATATATATTTTTTAAGAAATATATCATATTTAATATACAAAAAGTAAAAACACAGTTTGTAGCTTCTTCAATTTTATATTCACGAAATAGTTTGAAATCGCGTTAATTTTCCTAAAGACATCAACTATTTTGTTCCTAAAAATTTTTATTTGCAAAAGAGTCGACATATAACCCAATATTTCAATATTTTTCTGTTTATGACATCTATCTTGGAGTGAAAAAAACACATTTTTGGAAAAAAAGCTAAAAAATTATTTCAATTTATCAATATATATTTTTTAAGAAATATATCATATTTAATATACAAAAAGTAAAAACACAGTTTGTAGCTTCTTCAATTTTATATTCACGAAATAGTTAGAAATCGCGTTAATTTTCCTAAAGACATCAACTATTTTCTTCCTAAAAATTTTAATTTGTAAAAGAGTCGACATATAACCGGAATCCTTACATATTTAGGCTAATTGGGCCAGTTAAGATATGTGTTTTCAATATTTCCGAGTTGAATTTGACGAAAAAAACCAGAAAACCATCATATGTGTAAGTTGTAATATTCTCCCGCTATACGGATATATTCATGTGTACCAATAGCGCATGTGGAATGGTTTCGGGTGGGACGCGTGCGTCTCATGGTTCGATCCCAACTTCGAATATACAATTTTTTTCCCCTTTTTTTCATATTGACTATTATTTTTGCAGGGAAATTGCTAAAATCTACCTTAACACAATATGTACTTATATACATATGTCGTTTTATGAATTTTTTTTTTAGGAATTTGCTTTTTTCTAATAGATTTTCCATAATAAATATAGCTATTTATCTAAGTTGGGGTCATATAATATAAATATCACGGAATATTATTGAAATTATATGAAAGTCAATATGTAATGTACTTATATATATACATACATATATCTAAATTGTTGAGGAAAAACCCTAAAAAATCCAAAATGGAAACCGGCCTGATGCTCATAATGAGAACTTCAAAATAAACTCCAAATTCATTTTAAAAAAAATTTAAAATTACTATTCTTTTTCAAAAACGCAGTCAAACTTCTATATTTTTGCAAAATTCTATAATAAAAGTGAGATTCAAAAGTATTCATGGTCACTATTTTCGGGTAGCTCTTGAGATGCATCCTAAAACATTTGTTTTTAACATATCTTGCATGTTCTATTGCAAAAAATAGTTCAAAATTAAAATTTTTCTGGAAAATAGGACAAAAGTTGTGATTTTATAGAACTCTAAAACTTAATTTTTTTTTTAATTTTATGAAATTGGTACTTATTTGTTAAATTTCACTATATACGGTCTGTAATTTAGATGCATCCTAAAATCCCGAAAAACTGAAGTATTTACAATGAAATGTAAATTGTTTTGTGGAAAACGCACTGAAAATTTTATTTGCTTCCAATTTTGTTCGATATGGCATCATTCTATGTGACCATTATCTATATATTAATAGGCTAACATTTTTTCCATACAATCAATTGCCAGAGTGTATCTCATAAAAAAATGCATAATTCCAATTATTATATATTTTGATATGTTTTCATGGGCCAGGAGCTTTGCATAGGCATATTATGTTTAACAAAAAATGCTTCATTAATTTGTAATAATTCACAAAAGTTTTCAACAAAACCCTTACTTACTGTTAACTACAGTATCTGACTGTTTTATTGTACATACAGCAGTGGCGCAGGTGGTGAGCTTGCCGGCTATGATGCGTGCGTTCGTAGGTTCAAGCACGTGTTCAGGGCAGGCCAATTTTTTTTTTTTTCTATATTGAATTTGAATAAAACATACGAAAAGTTTTTATTTTTTTTAATTTATTATATTTGTAACCCAATATTTCAATATTTTTCTGTTTATGACATCTATCTTAAAAAATCTAAAAAATTATTCCAATTTATCAATATTTATCAATTTATATTTTTTAAGAAACATATCATATTTAATATGTAAAAAGAAAAAGTACAGTTTGTAGCTTCTTCAATTTTATACTTACGAAATAATTAGAAATCCGTTAATTTTCCTAAAGACATCAACTATTTTTTTCCTGAAAATTTTTATTTGCAAAAGAGTCGACATATAACCCAATATTTCAATATTTTTCTGTTTATGACATCTATCTTGGAGTGAAAAAATCAAATTTTTTGAAAACAAGCTAAAAAATTATTTCAATTTATCAATATATATTTTTTAAGAAATATATCATATTCAATATACAAAAAGTAAAAACACAGTCTATAGCTTCTTCAATTTTATACTTACGAAATAATTAGAAATCCGTTAATTTTCCTAAAGACATCAACTATTTTGTTCCTGAAAATTTTTATTTGCAAAAGAGTCGACATATAACCGAATATTTCAATATTTTTCTGTTTATGACATCTATCTTGGAGTGAAAAAAACAAATTTTTTGAATAAAAGCTAAAAAATTATTTCAATTTATCAATATATATTTTTTAAAAAATATATCATATTTAATATACAAAAAGTAAAAACACAGTTTGTAGCTTCTTCAATTCAATATTCACGAAATAGTTTGAAATCGCGTTAATTTTCCTAAAGACATCAACTATTTTGTTGCAAAAGAGTCGACATATGTATAACCCAATATTTCAATATTTTTCTGTTTATGACATCTATCTTGGTGTGAAAAAACCAAATTTTTTGAAAAAAAGCTAAAACATTATTTCAATTTATCAATATATATTTTTTAAGAAATATATCATATTTAATATACAAAGTAAAAACACAGTTTGTAACTTCTTCAATTTTATACTTACGAAATAATTAGAAATCGCGTTAATTTTCCTAAAGACATCAACTATTTTGTTCCTAAAAATTTTTATTTGCCAAAGAGTCGACATATAACCCAATATTTCAATATTTTTCTGTTTATGACATCTATCTTGGAGTGAAAAAAACAAATTTTTTGAATAAAAGCTAAAAAATTATTTCAATTTAATTTTTTAAGAAATATATCATATTTAATATACAAATAGTAAAAACACAGTTTGTAGCTTCTTCAATTTTATATTCACGAAATAGTTTGAAATCGCGTTAATTTTCCTAAAGACATCAACTATTTTGTTCCTAAAAATTTTTATTTGCAAAAGAGTCGACATATAACCCAATATTTTCATTTTAAATTCATTTTAAAAAAAAAATTTAAAATTATTATTCTTTTTCAAAAACGCAGTCAAACTTCTATATTTTTGCAAAATTCTATAATAAAAGTGAGATTCAAATAGGACAAAAGTTGTGATTTTATAGAACTCTAAAACTTAATTTTTTTTTTTAATTTTATGAAATTGGTACTTATTTGTTAAATTTCACTATATACGGTCTGTAATTTAGATGCATCCTAAAATCCCGAAAAACTGAAGTATTTACAATGAAATGTAAATTGTTTTGTGGAAAACGCACTGAAAATTTTATTTGCTTCCAATTTTGTTCGATATGGCATCATTCTATGTGACCATTATCTATATATTAATAGGCTAACATTTTTTCCATACAATCAATTGCCAGAGTGTATCTCATAAAAAAATGCATAATTCCAATTATTATATATTTTGATATGTTTTCATGGGCCAGGAGCTTTGCATAGGCATATTATGTTTAACAAAAAATGCTTCAGTAATTTGTAATAATTCACAAAAGTTTTCAACAAAACCCTTACTTACTGTTAACTACAGTATCTGACTGTTTTATTGTACATACAGCAGTGGCGCAGGTGGTGAGCTTGCCGGCTGTGATGCGTGCGTTCGTAGGTTCAAGCACGTGTTCAGGGCAGGCCAATTTTTTTTTTTTTTTATATTGAATTTGCCTAAAACATACGAAAAGTTTTTATCATATTTTTTTTTTTAATTTATTATATTTGTAACCCAATATTTCAATATTTTTCTGTTTATGACATCTAGCTTAAAAAATCTAAAAAATTATTCCAATTTATCAATATTGTTGGAATCTGGCAATATCGCAGCAACGTTCATCTTCTTATGATCTGTCATTCTGTCTATATACATACACATTTTATTCCTTGTACTCATTCTTACTTACTTCTGAATAAACCACCGGCAAGAACGGATTTATAAAAGCGTGCGTTTTAATAGGTTATGGGACCAGAAGTTTCCATGCAAATTTGAAGTCATAAATTTATATAAAAAAGTAATCCAGAATGGCGAACTCATCTTTATATACCATAGACAAACTCGATGTGTCGAATTATGAAACGTGGACAGTGCAAATGCGTAGTGTACTAATCCACGGTGGTCTTTGGAAAGTACTGACTGAGGTGAAGCCTACAAGTGCGGATGACCTAGCGGTGTGGACCATAAAGGACGAGAAGGCGTTAGCTACCATCATACTCAGCGTAAAATCCAATCAACTAAGCTATATTAAAAATTGCAAGTCGTCGGCAGAAGCGTGGCTGAAATTAAAAGAGGTGTACAAGCCGCAAGGGCCAATACAAAAGGTATCATTGTACAAACAACTTTTAAGCAAGCGTATGCAAGAAGAAGAAAATCCACAGGAATTTATCAACGCATTTACTGAGATCGCAGACAAGCTGACGGAGACGGGAATTACTATCCAGGATGATTTGCTAAGTATAATTCTTTTATCAAGCTTACCCAAATCATACGATAACTTTGTCATAGCTATGGAAACGCGAGATAGTTTACCTGCATTCAGCGCATTAAAGATAAAGCTCTTAGAAGAGGGGGAACGGCGCAAACGGCAGCAGGAACCGGCAGAAGTGAGCACGCAGCAAGCATTTATAGCTACCGAAAAAGCATACAAGAAAACACAGGGTGAACAAAAAGTCACGAGAACGCAAATTAAATCCAATTTCAAATGCTTCGCATGTGGAAAAAGAGGACATTTCGCAAATAAATGCAAAGAAAAACGAAATTCCAGAGAAACAGCAATGAATGTCATCGCAATGACAAACATGCAAAACAAATTCGATGATACATGCTGGTACATGGACAGTGGCGCAACGTCACACATGTGCAATAACAGATCAATGTTTATAAAGTACGAACAATGTGTTGAAAAGATTTGGCTAGCATCAAACACTGCAATTACAGCAATAGGCAAGGGGGACGTATTGTTAAAAACAAAACAGAGAACACTTCGCTTGCAGAATGTGTTGTACTCGCCTGAGTTGAAAGCAAACTTCGTATCAATTAGCAAAGCAGTAGAACATGGTATGTCAATAAATTTCGAAAGAGAGCAAGCACGTATAATCGACAGGTATGGTGAAATTATTTTAACAGCGTTAAAAAGGCACAATTTGTATGCAGTGTTGCCATTTTGGTGCTTTTAGAGCTAGATCTAGCTCTTTTTTTTGGCGTTTAGCTCCAAAATTCTGTTTTAGCTCCTAGCTCTTTTTCTAGTCCTTTTTTTCATTTTTAGCTCTTTTTTGGCTCCAAATTTATTTGTACAAATTGTATTCAAAAATGATGAAAGTTTTTAGTTCTTTTATAATCGACGTCGAAATTATTCTATTAGTTTCATTGTGTACCATGTGGCAACTTAGTTTCCCTCACCGATAACAAATACCTAAATCTGTTAACTTTGTCGAGTAACATTCCTAAATGCCATATGTTTATTTTGCGAACAAGAATCAAAATGGAAAGGTAAGTAAATTGTGTGTAAAAGCACTTTCCTAAGTTGCTAAAGGTTCTGAACAACCTTACCCTCCGATTCTGTCTTCATGATAAAAAATCAGAAAAAATATTTCAAGCGTTTTGAATTCTGACAAAATGACTTCATTTGACTTTGACGCAAAAATAAAAATAATTTTTGAGTTTTACTAAAAATGAAATATTTTTTTCTTAACTATTTATCAAGCTTGATAATTTTTCAAGAACACACTTATTTTTTTTTGTTGACTTAGTTATACTTTTTATCCGTTTTAAACATTGTTTAAGTTAAATCTATGCTATAATAAATCTCTAGAAAAGTCGTACATTAAAAATTTCTTTGAAAAAATGACTTGGGGAATGCCATAGAGTTCATCTGATAAATTTTTAAAATTATTGTCTCTTTGTTTGAACTTAAGGATCTTGGAAACTAAGAAATGAATTTTGATGACAGTTTCACTAATGGACTGCTTGAAGCTTAGAAAGGGACCTGCACTTTGTTCGAACGACAAACAAAATAGATATAGTGATTTGTAGGGAGGTATGCACCTATGAAATTTTTTTTCTTACATAAATTTATTTGAAGAAAAATTCACTTACTTTGTCAAAAAAAAAACTAAGCGTGCCTCTTTAAAATTTTTGTTCACTTTTTTTCAATTTCAGCTAAATCAAAAATCAATTGCATATGTACACTGCCGTCCTATGTGGGTATCAGCATATCTTTAATAAAACTCTAGATAAGTTGTTTCTGTATATTTGAAATTTCTTTGAAAAATGACTGGGGGGTGACTTGGGGAATGTTTAGGCAAAGCTAAAGAGTCAAATAGAGGGGATATGGCAAAATGTCGAAGTTAGACTGTTAAAAAACGCCTTTACTTTAGTTGGTTGCCGTAGACATAAACGGGATATAATGTGGGAAAATAAATATTGTTTTGAACCTTCTCAGCCTGTAAATTGTTTTCGCAATTGAAGGTAGCAGGAATTTATTAACTACTTAGGTACATACCGAGCAAAGCTGGGTACATTGTTAGTATGAAATAAATGTAAAAACTTACATACAATACTTAAGTGCCTTTTAGCTCATTTTTTACATGTTTTGGATTTTCTTGAATAAATCTAGCTCTTTTCTAGCTCTTTTTTTTCTCAAATCTAGCTCCAAAATAAATTGTATCCTGGCAACACTGTTTGTATGTTGTGGAAATGAAACAAGAGAGTTTGTATGCATTGAGCAGCAACGAAATTTGGCACAACCGGTTTGGCCATCTAAATTATCAAAGCTTATGTAAATTGAAGAAAGATGATATGGTTCGCGGTATACAATTTTCTAATCAAAGCAAAAAGTTCGTAAATTGTAACACTTGTATGTTGAGTAAAATACATACATTACCTTTCCCAAAAGAGTCTGAGCGAAAATCTGAGATGTTATTAGAGTTGGTACACTCGGATGTGTGTGGCCCAATAAATATAAAATCTGTGGGAGGTTCACGTTATTTTGTAACTCTAATTGATGACAAATCCAGATTTATACATGTTTATTTTTTAAAAGCGAAAAGCGAGGTTTTGGATAAATTTAAAATATTCAAAGCGTATGTAGAACGTCAGACAGGTTGCAAAATAAAGGCGCTAAGGAGCGACAATGGCAGGGAATATGTTAACAATGAATTTGATGAGTTTTTGAGACAGCACGGTATACATCACGAAGTGACAGTTCCTCACACACCACAGCAGAACGGTGTGGCAGAGAGGGCGAATCGTACTCTCGTCGAGATAGCACGAAGCATGATTTTACATAGCAAAGTTCAGCAAAACTTATGGGCAGAAGCCATATCAACAGCAGCATACTTGAGGAACAGATGTCCAACAAAATGTTTAGCAAACGTAACGCCATATGAAGTTTGGTTTAATAGAAAACCTGCAGTCGGGCATTTGAAAACATTTGGCGCAGTCGCGGTCGGATTAAATAAAACACCGCATGGTAAATTCGAAGCTAAAGGTAAACAATTTATTTTGGTAGGATACTCTTTAGAGAGCAAAGCATATCGTTTGTACGACAAAGAATCGCATAAAATAGTAATAAAAAGATATGTAATTTTTAATGAGAGCGAAATTGGGCAAAGCAAAGACTGCCATGATAGCAATGCAATAGATTTGTTAGAATTCTTTGTCGAGGAGGAGAATGCAAACACAAATGTAGATTCGAAAAACGAAAATATAGAAGTGGAAAGCGATAGTTCAGTGTATGACAGTGCAGACGAGGCAAATTTAAGCGAATCTGATAGAGAAAACGGAATTGAAGATAAAAATCTTAAAGCAGGTAGAGGTAGACCGAAGTTTGTGCGAACTGGTTTGCCTGGACGACCTAAAAAACAATATAATTTGATAAACAGTATGGTAAATGAAGCAATACCATCAAGTGTAAATGAAGCGTTATCAAGTACGAATCGTGATTTTTGGTATAATGCTATGAAAGACGAATTTGCAGCATTGAACAAAAATGAAACATGGGTATATGTTGACTTGCCGCCTGGCAAGAACGCAATTAAAAATAGATGGGTATTTACACTCAAACGTAATAAAAACGGCGATATTGAGCGATACAAGGCACGGCTTGTGGCTAAGGGGTGCGAGCAGAAATTTGGTATTGACTATAGAGAAACGTTCTCACCTGTTGTGCGTTACAGCACGATTCGCATGATTTTAGCAATTGCTGTAGAAGAAAAAATGCATTTGCATCAGCTTGATGTTAGTACTGCATACTTAAACGGTGTCTTAGAGGACGAAATATATATGCAACAACCGGAATATTTTGTAGATGAAAAACAACCAGAAAAGGTTTTGAAATTGCAAAAGGCAATTTACGGCTTGAAGCAGTCCGGTAGGCAGTGGAATTTTAAGCTAGATGGTGTATTAAAAGAAATCGGTTTTAAAGCATGCGACAACGAACCATGCTTGTATTATATGAATGATGAAAATGAATTGATTCTTATTGCCGTGTACGTGGATGACATTTTAGTCGCTTGTAAAAGCAAATCTTTATTGCTAAAAATAAAAGCTCTTATTTCTGAAGAATTCGAAGTAGTTGATAAAGGTGTGATGCAACACTTCTTAGGAATAGAGATTGAACGCAGTGGCGAATTAGGTGACATCGCGCTTAGTCACAAACAATATATCAAAGACTTATTGAAGTCATATAATATGGAAGAATGTAAACCTAAGGCAGTACCCTTGGAAGCTGGTTACCAAACTGTGTGTAATGATGACTGCGAAAGGGCAGACGCTAAGCAATATCAATCGTTGATAGGTGCACTTATGCACTTGGGTTTAACAACAAGGCCTGATATATTACATTCTGTTTCAAAATTATCGCAGAGAAACAAAAATCCTCACATTGAGCACATGACTGCTGCTAAACATATTTTACGTTATTTAAAAGGTACTTTAAATTTTAAACTTTTATATCGTGCAGGTGGCAGCTGTATCGAAGGCTTTGTCGATGCGGATTGGGGAAGTGATCCTCAAGACCGAAAGTCATATACTGGTTTCGTATTCTTTTACGGAAAATGTGCTATATCGTGGGAGTCAAGGAAGCAAATCACAATAGCCTTGAGCAGCACAGAGGCTGAATATATAGCGGCATCAAATGCAGCTAAAGAAGCAGTTTATTTGCAGCGCCTCTTGAATGGGATAGGTTTTTCGAAAGGTGATCCAATTATTTTACATATCGACAACCAAGGTGCACAGAAACTGGCAACTAATCCTGTGTACCACAACCGAACAAAACATATCGATGTTCGTTATCATCATATACGAGGATTGGTTAATGATCAAGTGATCACATTATCATATTGTCCTACGGATCAGATGACAGCTGACATATTCACGAAGAATCTTCCTGGGACAAAGCATAAGAAATTTACAACTGAAATGAATATATTTTGATTTGATAAGAGAAGATTCACATTGAGGAGGAGTGTTGGAATCTGGCAATATCGCAGCTACGTTCATCTTCTTATGATCTGTCATTCTGTCTATATACATACACATTTTATTCCTTGTACTCATTCTTACTTACTTCTGAATAAACCACCGGCAAGAACGGATTTATAAAAGCGTGCGTTTTAATAAATATTTATCAATTTATATTTTTTAAGAAACATATCATATTTAATATGTAAAAAGAAAAAGTACAGTTTGTAGCTTCTTCAATTTTATACCAACGAAATAATTAGAAATCCGTTGATTTTCCTAAAGACATCAACTATTTTGTTCCTGAAAATTTTTATTTGCAAAAGAGTCGACATATAACCCAATATTTCAATATTTTTCTGTTTATGACATCTATCTTGGAGTGAAAAAATCAAATTTTTTGAAAACAAGCTAAAAAATTATTTCAATTTATCAATATATATTTTTTAAGAAATATATCATATTCAATATACAAAAAGTAAAAACACAGTCTGTAGCTTCTTCAATTTTATACTTACGAAATAATTAGAAATCCGTTAATTTTCCTAAAGACATCAACTATTTTGTTCCTGAAAATTTTTATTTGCAAAAGAGTCGACATGTAACCCAATATTTCAATATTTTTCTATTTATGACATCTATCTTGAAGTGAAAAAATCAAATTTTTTGAAAAAAAGCTAAAAAATTATTTCAATTTATCAATATATATTTTTTAAAAAATATATCATATTTAATATACAAAAAGTAAAAACACAGTTTGTAGCTTCTTCAATTTTATATTCACGAAATAGTTTGAAAACGCGTTAATTTTCCTAAAGACATCAACTATTTTGTTGGAAAAGAGTCGACATATAACCCAATATTTCAATATTTTTCTGTTTATGACATCTATCTTTGAGTGAAAAAACCAAATTGTTTGAAAAAAAGCTAAAACATTATTTCAATTTATCAATATATATTTTTTAAGAAATATATCATATTTAATATACAAAGTAAAAACACAGTTTGTAGCTTCTTCAATTTTATACTTACGAAATAATTAGAAATCGCGTTAATTTTCCTAAAGACATCAACTATTTTTTTCCTAAAAATTTTGATTTGCCAAAGAGTCGACATATAACACAATATTTCAATATTTTTCTGTTTATGACATCTATCTTGGAGTGAAAGAAACAAATTTTTTGAATAAAAGCTAAAAAATTATTTCAATTTATCAATATATATTTTTTAAGAAATATATCATATTTAATATACAAAAAGTAAAAACACAGTTTGTAGCTTCTTCAATTTTATATTCACGAAATAGTTTGAAATCGCGTTAATTTTCCTAAAGACATCAACTATTTTGTTCCTAAAAATTTTTATTTGCAAAAGAGTCGACATATAACCCAATATTTCAATATTTTTCTGTTTATGACATCTATATTGGAGTGAAAAAACCACATTTTTGGAAAAAAAGCTAAAAAATTATTTCAATTTATCAATATATATTTTTTAAGAAATATATCATATTTAATATACAAAAAGTAAAAACACAGTTTGTAGCTTCTTCAATTTTATATTCACGAAATAGTCAGAAATCGCGTTAATTTTCCTAAAGACATCAACTATTTTCTTCCTAAAAATTTTAATTTGTAAAAGAGTCGACATATAACCGGAATCCTTACATATTTAGGCTAATTGGGCCAGTTAAGATATGTGTTTTCAATATTTCCGAGTTGAATTTGACGAAAAAAACCAGAAAACCATCATATGTGTAAGTTGTAATATTCTCCCGCTATACGGATATATTCATGTGTACCAATAGCGCATGTGGAATGGTTTCGGGTGGGACGCGTGCGTCTCATGGTTCGATCCCAACTTCGAATATACAATTTTTTTCCCCTTTTTTTCATATTGACTATTATTTTTGCAGGGAAATTGCTAAAATCTACCTTAACACAATATGTACTTATATACATATGCCGTTTTATGAATTTTTTTTTTAGGAATTTGCTTTTTTCTAATAGATTTTCCATAATAAATATAGCTATTTATCTAAGTTGGGGTCATATAATATAAATATCACGGAATATTATTGAAATGATATGAAAGTCAATATGTAATGTACTTATATATATACATACATATATCTAAATTGTTGAGGAAAAACCCTAAAAAATCCAAAATGGAAACCGGCCTGATGCTCATAATGAGAACTTCAAAATAAACTCCAAATTCATTTTAATAAAAAAATTTAAAATTATTATTCTTTTTCAAAAACGCAGTCAAACTTCTATATTTTTGCAAAATTCTATAATAAAAGTGAGATTCAAAAGTATTCATGGTCACTATTTTCGGGTAGCTCTTGAGATGCATCCTAAAACATTTGTTTTTAACATATCTTGCATGTTCTATTGCAAAAAATAGTTCAAAATTAAAATTTTTCTGGAAAATAGGACAAAAGTTGTGATTTTATAGAACTTTAAAACTTAATTTTTTTTTTAATTTTATGAAATTGGTACTTATTTGTTAAATTTCACTATATACGGTCTGTAATTTAGATGCATCCTAAAATCCCGAAAAACTGAAGTATTTACAATGAAATGTAAATTGTTTTGTGGAAAACGCACTGAAAATTTTATTTGCTTCCAATTTTGTTCGATATGGCATCATTCTATGTTACCATTATCTATATATTAATAGGCTAACATTTTTTCCATACAATCAATTGCCAGAGTGTATCTCATAAAAAAATGCATAATTCCAATTATTATATATTTTGATATGTTTTCATGGGCCAGGAGCTTTGCATAGGTATATTATATTTAACAAAAAATGCTTCATTAATTTGTAATAATTCACAAAAGTTTTCAACAAAACCCTTACTTACTGTTAACTACAGTATCTGACTGTTTTATTGTACATACAGCAGTGGCGCAGGTGGTGAGCTTGCCGGCTATGATGCGTGCGTTCGAAGGTTCAAGCACGTGTTCAGGGTAGGCCAATTTTTTATTTTTTTTTCTATATTGAATTTGCCTAAAACATACGAAAAGTTTTTATCATATTTTTTTTTTAAATTTATTATATTTGTAACCCAATATTTCAATATTTTTCTGTTTATGACATCTATCTTAAAAAATCTAAAAAATGATTCCAATTTATCAATCAAATTTTTTGAAAACAAGCTAAAAAATTATTTCAATTTATCAATATATATTTTTTAAGAAATATATCATATTCAATATACAAAAAGTAAAAACACAGTCTATAGCTTCTTCAATTTTATACTTACGAAATAATTAGAAATCCGTTAATTTTCCTAAAGACATCAACTATTTTGTTCCTGAAAATTTTTATTTGCAAAAGAGTCGACATATAACCGAATATTTCAATATTTTTCTGTTTATGACATCTATCTTGGAGTGAAAAAAACAAATTTTTTGAATAAAAGCTAAAAAATTATTTCAATTTATCAATATATATTTTTTAAAAAATATATCATATTTAATATACAAAAAGTAAAAACACAGTTTGTAGCTTCTTCAATTCAATATTCACGAAATAGTTTGAAATCGCGTTAATTTTCCTAAAGACATCAACTATTTTGTTGCAAAAGAGTCGACATATAACCCAATATTTCAATATTTTTCTGTTTATGACATCTATCTTGGAGTGAAAAAACCAAATTTTTTGAAAAAAAGCTAAAACATTATTTCAATTTATTAATGATGGAAAAGGTCTGCGCTGGTCTTGTTCAAAATGTAGATCGACGGAAGTTGATCTTTGTAAGGTCTTTCGACATATCAGAAACGGGTTTTCCGAGATCAGCAAAGACTTTTCTTTGCTGACCGAAAAATTCAAAAAATATGAAAACATTTTTAAAACGTTTGGAAATCTGGACAGATCGCTTCAATTGGAAAAGTCTATCAATCGTGATGGCGAGCGCGAGCCTGCTCCTTTATTAGAGCCGAACTTGCCGCAAGCCATCGAATTGATAGACTTGGCGTCCCCAATTCCAAGCACATCTGTTCGGGCAACGTCCAAGAACCCTCCAAAGACATCCTCTAAAAAAAATCCGGATCCTCCCGTTATTGTAATTGAGTCTGAAAAAATTGCTAAGAAGTTGGTTGTGGTCCCTCGCAAAAAATCTATTTTTGTGTCTAGGTTCCATCCTGACACTACAGAAGAAGATTTAATGTACCATATTTCGACTAAAGTAAAAGATCGTAACTTGACTATTAAAAAGTTTAATATCACGTATCAGAGAAATATGTCTTCATTTAGAATTGATGTCGCTGAAAAAGATTTCGACACTCTTTTGAATAGTTCTTTTTGGCCCCCCGGTGCTCTTGTGCGGGAGTTTGAATACAGACCAAATAGAAATGTTCAAAATGTAGCAACAATCTCTCGTGATAACGTTGAGCCAAAAAACTGAGTACTAAAACCATGACTATCTTTTATCAAAATGTCAGAGGTTTAAATACCAAACTAACCGATCTTTATTTGAAATCGTTTTGTTGTAACTATAACGTAATTGCTTTTACCGAAACTTGGCTAAAACCTCATGTTTTCAACTCTGAATTTTTTTGTAACGAATATCAAGTTTATAGAAATGATCGCTTGAACAGGGTCGGGGGTGGAGTTTTACTTGCAGTTCATTCCTCAATACCTTCAGAGGAGGTTGATTTACCTAGCATTGATTCCATTGAGTTCAAATGCATCCGCATTCAGCTAGCAAATGTCTCCATGTACTTATTTGTTTGTTATATCCCTCCAGCATCAGATTTTGCTTTGTACTTACAAGTTATCTCTTTGCTCAAAACGGTTTACTTTTTGACTAAAGATTCTGACTCGATGATTGTTCTGGGTGATTTTAACCTACCTCATATATCGTGGAAAATAGTCGATGGAAATATTATTCCAAATCCATCCAGACCGGGCTTCAATGACTTTTTGGATGGAATTTCCGATCTCTGTCTTAATCAAATAAACGTTACAGCAAACAAGTTTGGCAAAGTCTTAGATTTAGTTCTTGTCGATGATAAAAATAAATTTTCTGTAAGTCGTTGCGATCCGCTGGTTTTACCAGAAGACGTCTACCACCCTTCTATGGAAATATTTCATGAGACCTTAAGTAATGCTCAATGTACACAAGGCTGCTCAAGTTGTAACTTTGATTTTAACTTCTCAAAAGCCAACTATAAGAAATTAAATAAAGAACTGTCTAAAGTAACTTGGCCTGAGGTGTGTCGCGATATCGATTCAAACGTTTTACATTTTAATCAAACTATTTACAACATATTTGAGAAGATTGTTCCTAAACGTAAAATAACATATGATCATCCAACGCAGGCTTGGTTTACTAAAGAGCTTATGATGCTGAAAAATAGAAAAACGCGTTCTTTCAAATTATTTAAGAAATCGGGATTAAACAAACACTACTTGTTGTATTCTGGTCTACGTAAGAGGTACATCGACTTAAATAAAAAGTGCTATAAAGCCTATATCTCTAAAACAAAAAGGGACATTATTCGCAATCCGAAGTCATTTTATGATTTCGTAAATTCTAAACGAAAAGTAGTGGGATTTCCCTCAGCCATGAAATATAAAGACATTTTATCTAGCGATAATCAAGATATCGCAATTTTCTTCTAACTATTCTGCCGTCACCAATTCTGACTTTCTAAATTATCCCTATGAGCTACATGGGAACAATTTAATTAATTGTCCAACCATATGCGCCAATGATGTTCTTGTTTGTCTGAAAACCTTGAAAGAATCTTTTAAATGTGGTCCTGATAGGATTCCTACATGCTTCTTGAAGAAGTGCGCTAACAATATTTACAAACCCCTTACCAATTTGTTCAATCTGTCACTAAAGTGTGGTGTTTTTCCAACAGCATGGAAAGAGTCGTTTCTTCTACCGCTTCATAAAAGCGGAAGCAAGGCTTCTATTGAGAACTATCGTGGCATAGCAAAGCTGTCTGCCATCCCAAAAGTGTTTGAAGCTATTGTTACTAATCAGCTTACGAATCCTATCTCTACCTTGATTTCTGACTGTCAACACGGGTTCTGTAAGGGAAAGTCCACCGTTACAAACTTACTTGAATTTACAAATCATGTCTCAAATGGCTTTAGAAAAAATCTGCACACCGACGTTATTTATACTGATTTCAGCAAAGCTTTCGATAAAGTGTGTCACTCGTTACTTATTCATAAACTAGATCAGCTGGGTTTCCAGCCGGGTCTCAATCGCTGGATCTCTTCTTACCTTAGTGACAGAACACAAAAAGTAGTGTTTAAAAACTGTGAATCCGATGTTATTAATGTCTCCTCTGGAGTTCCTCAAGGAAGCCATCTGGGCCCGATTCTGTTCTTGTTGTTTATAAATGACATTTCTACAGTAATAGAATTTTCGAAAATGTTAATGTATGCCGACGATGTAAAGCTTTTCATGTCATTCGCATCATCCGAAGATAGCAATAAGCTTCAATCAGATCTAAATACACTAGTTACTTGGTGCGATTTAAATTATATGCCGCTTAATCTAAAGAAATGTAAATACATGCGTTTTTCGAGAGGAATTTCACAGCCAGCTTCCTATACAATCAACAATTATAGTCTTGAGCAAATGTATGATTTTGTTGACCTTGGGGTTACTATGGATTACAAACTCAGTTTCAACTGCCACATTAACGTAACAGTCAATAAAGCTAGAGGCGTTCTAGCATTTGTTAAACGATGGTCTAAAGAATTTAGCGACCCTTATGTAACTAAAACTCTCTTTACTACTTTAGTCAGACCGATACTTGAATACGGTTCTATAATTTGGAACCCGCGTTACCAGGTCCACGTGGATCGCTTAGAATCAGTTCAAAAACAATTTTTACTATTTGCCTTAAGAGATCTTCACTGGGATCCCTTGTATAATTTGCCATCGTATACGAGTCGCTTAAAACTAATTAATCTTCACAGCCTTTCTAGTCGGAGGGAAATGCTTGGAATTGTCTTCATGATTAAATTAATAAATGGTTCAATCGTAAGCCCGTTTCTTTTGAGCGAAGTGAACTTCAATGTACCTTCTCGTCCATCAAGACATTTTAAACCACTTATCTTGAAACAGTGCCGGACTAATTTTGAATTAAATGAGCCTTTTCGTTGTTTGTGTCAAGATTATAATTCTCTTTCTGGTACGTTTGATATTTCAGACTCACTATACAGCATAAAAAAGTCAATTATTTCTATCCTAAATACATATCAACAATTTTTTTTCCTATCCTTTGTTTCTTATCTTTATTCTTAACAATTAACTTTTCGCTGTCAACTAATGATTTATTAATTGTGTAATCTTTTTTACTTAGCTGATGAGGTTTTCTCTGTAGCTGAGCAGTTTTAGATCTCGACGATTAACAAACCAAAGCCTTTCAAAGACTCGGCACGAAAGAACAATCCGCGCGTCATGCGGATGCGCCCCTCGCGCCGGTCGGGCGGGATATGGTGGGTAATCCGTTGGGCATTATATCATATTTAATATACAAAGTAAAAACACAGTTTGTAACTTCTTCAATTTTATACTTACGAAATAATTAGAAATCGCGTTAATTTTCCTAAAGACATCAACTATTTTGTTCCTAAAAATTTTTATTTGCCAAAGAGTCGACATATAACCCAATATTTCAATATTTTTCTGTTTATGACATCTATCTTGGAGTGAAAAAAACAAATTTTTTGAATAAAAGCTAAAAAATTATTTCAATTTAATTTTTTAAGAAATAAATCATATTTAATATACAAATAGTAAAAACACAGTTTGTAGCTTCTTCAATTTTATATTCACGAAATAGTTTGAAATCGCGTTAATTTTCCTAAAGACATCAACTATTTTGTTCCTAAAAATTTTTATTTGCAAAAGAGTCGACATATAACCCAATATTTCAATATTTTTCTGTTTATGACATCTATCTTGGAGTGAAAAAACCACATTTTTTGAAAAAAAAGCTAAAAAATTACTTCAATTTATCAATATATATTTTTTAAGAAATATATCATATTTAATATACAAAAAGTAAAAACACAGTTTGTAGCTTCTTCAATTTTATATTCACGAAATAGTTTGAAATCGCATTAATTTTCCTAAAGACATCAACTATTTTCTTCCTAAAAATTTTAATTTGTAAAAGAGTCGACATATAACCGGAATCCTTACATATTTAGGCTAATTGGGCCAGTTAAGATATGTGTATTCAATATTTCCGAGTTGAATTTGACGAAAAAAATCAGAAAACCATCATATGTGTAAGTTGTAATATTCTCCCGCTATACGGATATATTCATGTGTACCAATAGCGCATGTGGAATGGTTTCGGGTGGGACGCGTGCGTCTCATGGTTCGATCCCAACTTCGAATATACAATTTTTTTCCCCTTTTTTTCATATTGACTATTTTTTTTTGCAGGGAAATTACTAAAATCTGCCTTAACACAATATGTACTTATATACATATGTCGTTTTATGAATTTTTTTTTTAGGAATTTGCTTTTTTCTAATAGATTTTATCTAAGTTGGGGTCATATGATATAAATATCACGGAATATTATTGAAATGATATGAAAGTCAATATGTAATGTACTTATATATATGGAACTTTTTAGCTGAATGGAAAAACGTGTTTACTCTATCAAGTCCAAGGTCCAAAAGAGGGATCTAAAATTATGCTTTATTAGGTTATGCGAAAACGAATACAATAATAAGAAATAAGAAATAAGAAAATGTCAAAACATCTGTGCGCATAGTTGCATTAGCATGATTAAGAAAATGTAATTGCTTGTGGTGTTGCCACAGTACTCCCCTCCTAGAGAGAGTCTACGGCAATGTAAGCTGGCTTCAAGCGGTCAATCGAAATATTTACGGCTTCCTGATTGACGTCGACCACAAAATACTTTGAGTACCGATGTAATACCTTGAAGGGGCCTTTGTATGGTGGTGACAATGATGGCTTTACCGAAAGATCTCGTACGAACACTTGATCACATTTGTTAAGGTATGCGTGTACGAACGACTTCTGCCTAGTGTGCCAAGCAGTATCAACTGCGCGTAGGTCTCGCATTGTACGACGTAATTGTGCTATGGTTTCAGCTTCGGTAGCTGTTCGGCCGCTATCTACGAAGAATTCAGAAGGCAAGCGTAAGGTGGTCCCGTAGACCAGCTCAGCTGGACAAGCGTCTATATCAGCCTTGAAAGAGCTACGAAGTCCCAATAAAATTAATGGAAGGGATGATGTCCAAGTATTGGCGTTGTGGCACAATATTGCTGACTTAAGCGTCCGATGCCAGCGTTCAATGATCCCATTCGACTGCGGGTGGTAGGCTGTTGTTCGCAAATGCCTAACACCTAGGCATTGTAGCAGTTGTCGGAATAAGTTGCTCTCGAATTGTCGGCCAAGGTCCGACGTTATATCCACAGGAACGCCAAAACGAGATATCCACCCACTTATCAAAGCTTTTGCTACTGTTTCCGCAGTAATGTCGGGAATGGCGAAAGCATCCGGCCAACGTGTGAATCGATCGATAACTGTCAGGCAATAGCGGTTACCATCGGAGAGCGGAAATGGTCCGACTATGTCGATGTGCAAATGAGAAAACCGTTGGCCGGGACACGAGCGGCGTTGGAAAAGCGAAGAGTTGTGGCGAATTACTTTGTTGCGTTGACATTGGGTGCACTGCTTGGCAAACAGTCGGCTATCTTTCTGTATCCCCGGCCAGACAAAACGTTCAGTCATCATCTTAGCTGTTACCCTCGTGCCCGGGTGAGATATACCATGTGTTGCGCGGAGGACGGCTTCTCGGAACCTTTCTGTTACGAACGGGCGTATTCGACCCGTCGAGGTGTCACAGTATACTTTTTTGATACTACAAGGATAAACAAAGCTGGTTAGTCGAAGGGAATGTTTAATTTTACCTTATAAGTACGACTTTAATTCTTCGGTATTTGCTTGGTCGTCCGCTAGGTCATCGAAATTGATTGGATCGGCAGCTATGGCTTGAATTCGCGAAAGTACATCAGCTGCAACATTTTTCTCGCCCGATATGTGGCGAATGTCAGTTGTGATTTGTGCAATAAAGTCTAATTGCCGTGCTTGGCGATCGGATGCTTTTTCTAACCGTTGTCGAAAGGCGTAAATGAGCGGCTTGTGATCCGTGTACACATGACAATCTCTTCCCTCGAGCAAAAAGCGGAAGTGGCGGATAGAGAGAAACATTGCTGTCAACTCTCTATCATATGTACTGTATCGCTGTTCGGACTTTGTAAAAAGGCGCTGGAAAAATCCTAAAGGTTGAAGTGCTCCGTTAACGACCTGGTGTAGTGCAGCGCCTGCCGCATAGTCGGAAGCGTCAACCCATAATGAAAGAGGAGCATCTGGGATGGGGTGCGCCAAAAGGGCACAGTTCGCGAGGTCCTCCTTGCATGCTTCGAAATGCTTTATGTTGTCGTTAGTCCACGTTAGCGGCGTTTTGTCATTGCGTCTATTCCCTGAGCACATCTTGAATAGTGGCGCTTGGTGCAAAAGTGGGTTCGGCAGCAGCGCTCTATAGAATTTGATCATAGCTAGGAAGCGTTTAAGTTCCTTTACGATAGCGGGAAGCTTAAATGATCGAATTGTTTGTACGCGGCTGGGCAGTGGCTTAATTCCATCTTTTGTTATTACATGCCCTAAAAACTGCAGCTCCGACGCACCAAGAACGCACTTCGCTACGTTTATCGTTAACCTGTGTTGGCGTAATCGTTGGAAAACTGTATGCAGATGTTCACGATGCTCCTCTGGTGAACTTGATGCGACGCATATATCGTCCAGGTAGATGAAAACATAATCTACACCTCGAAAAACTTCGTTGATGACTCTCTGGAAGGTCTGCGCTGCATTGCGTAGCCCAAACGTCATGTGCGTGAATTCATATAACCCGAAAGGGGTCGTTATCGCCGTTTTACATATGTCTTCGGGATCTATTGGGATCTGGTGGAACGCTCTTTGCAGGTCGATCTTTGAAAATATTGTTCGCCCTGCGAGAATATGACTGAAATCGTGCAAGAACGGCAGAGGGTATCTGTCCGGGACAGTGACAGTGTTAAGCGCACGGTAGTCACCGCACGGTCTCCAAGATCCGTCGGCCTTGCGCACCATATGTAGCGGGCTAGCCCAGTTGCTGTTGGACGGTCGGCAAATGCCCAGTTTCATAAGAAGCTCAAATTCCGCACGGGCTGCCCTTAACTTCTCGGGTGACAGCCGTCTTGGTCGAGAGAAAACAGGTTGACCTTCCGTAACGATACGGTGAACCACTGTAGACCTCGTCATAGAGTCAGGAGCTAGTGGTCGAGTAATGTCATTAAACTCTCGAAGCAAATTTGAAAAGTCTAAGGCGGAAGTTATGGTGGATATGTTCGATGAATAAATTCGTGCTACTGAGCAAACTGATTTAATTGCTGTTTTGCGGTCGAGCAGACATCTTCCGTTAAGATCAGGAAGAAGATCGTAATGCGATAAAAAATCAGCGCCAATGATAGCCTGTGTTACATCTGCAATCACAAAGCTCCATACAAAATCCCTACGTAAATTGAGGTTAAGGCGCAGCATAACTTCTCCAAACACCTCTATTGGGGAACTATTAGCGGCAAACAAACTCATATCCGATGGGGATACTCTCGTCATCTTCGAACATTTCGGAAGTACTGACACGTCCGCGCCAGAGTCTATAAGGAATGTTATTTTATTTGACGTGTCGAATATTCGTAGGCGGCAGTTCGAAGGCATTTCAGAGCGTTTGCCGATCTCTGAAATGCAGTTGGCGGAGCACCGCTATTGTTTAATACTTTGCGATGGGGATTTAGTGAATTTACATGGTTGACGACACCTTTTAGCTTCTGATCCGAATTTGGTATGGTACCAACACGCGTCAGTTGCATTTGGGTTGAGACTACGTGCGGGGGTTCTCGATCTGGAGCGAACTCGGGATTTTTCGTTGCCCATTACTTTTTCGAAGCGTTGTTTTAGTTCCGCTATTTCGGCCTTCAGATCTTTATCCGTGGAGTGATTGGGTACGGCTACCTCGTGTACTCGGCCCTCACGTAATTGCATTGACTCGGATATAGAATCAGCGATTTTCAGTTTGCTGCTATAGGCACTTTCGTTGCGATAATGGCTGCTTGTGCATATGGAGGCAAACGATTAACCCACAAATCGTGCAAAATACTTTCACTTAAGGTAGACCCGGCAGCGCGTTTCATTTCGTTAAACAGATCGCTGGGCCGGCGGTCCCCCAAGGGCATATCCCGCAATACACGTTGTAAGCGGCGTTGTTGGCTCTCAGTGAAATATTCCGTCAATTTTGTTTGAATGTATTTGTAGCGCCCAGTTGTTGGCGCAGCATCTATGATGGAGCGCAGTTCTATTAGCTTGACCTGCGGTATACTTGCTGCTACGATGTTAAATTTTGCTGGGTCAGTTGTGACGCCGGATGCCTCAAACCAAAAGTTGAGCGAGTAGAAATAAGCCTCGATATTATCTTCAGACATCAGCGGCAGAGGAATTCTCGGGAATGTTGGCGATGAAGTGTTGAAATCCTCATTGTGTGTGCCACCAGTTACCGCCAAGCTATCGTTCAGCGACATTTCACTTACAGTCGGGGGTCACCAATTATGGAACTTTTTAGCTGAATTGAAAAACGTGTTTACTCTATCAAGTCCAAGGTCCAAAAGAGGGATCTAAAATTATGCTTTATTAGGTTATGCGAAAACGAATACAATAATAAGAAATAAGAAATAAGAAAATGTCAAAACATCTGTGCGCATAGTTGCATTAGCATGATTAAGAAAATGTAATTGCTTGTGGTGTTGCCACATATATATACATACATATATCTAAATTGTTGAGGAAAAACCCTAAAAAATCCAAAATGGAAACCGGCCTGATGCTCATAATGAGAACTTCAAAATAAACTCCAAATTCATTTTAAAAAAAAAATTTAAAATTATTATTCTTTTTCAAAAACGCAGTCAAACTTCTATATTTTTGCAAAATTCTATAATAAAAGTGAGATTCAAAAGTATTCATGGTCACTATTTTCGGGTAGCTCTTGAGATGCATCCTAAAACATTTGTTTTTAACATATCTTGCATGTTCTATTGCAAAAAATAGTTCAAAATTAAAAATTTTCTGGAAAATAGGACAAAAGTTGTGATTTTATAGAACTCTAAAACTTATTTTTTTTTTAATTTTATGAAATTGGTACTTATTTGTTAAATTTCACTATATACGGTCGGTAATTTAGATGCATCCTAAAATCCCGAAAAACTGAAGTATTTACAATGAAATGTAAATTGTTTTGTGGAAAACGCACTGAAAATTTTATTTGCTTCCAATTTTGTTCGATATGGCATCATTCCATGTGACCATTATATATATTATAAGTCTAACTATGTTGTTGGTATATGTCCATGAAATTTAATTTTGTTTATTGAAATATTGACGGAATATGAAAGGAGTGGTGGGTCTGATGGTGGACTTTCAAACGTTACTAAGTACCGTTTTTGCCATCTCCTATTAATGATTACTGGTCTTTAATGGACGGATTTTTTTTTGGTTAGTTGTCAAATTACCCGTCTTTAGAGTAAACCAGCTTTTATGAAGGCGACTCTCATTAACTCAACTATAAATAATTATTTTCAGCAATAAAAATGTCTCCAATATTTATGCCTCTAGGCATTAGGTACTGGAGAAAAATGCGAACAGAGGATTTAATAAGTTAAACTAATTTAAGGTGGTCGAATTTCGACCACGGGATATACTAGTGCTTATTGATCTACAATCTCTAGAAACTCCGAGATCAATTTTGTTATTGACTTTCATGTTGAAGATTATTCAGGGTGTTATAGAGTGTCCCTATATTTTGGGAAGGACTACTTTTAATGTTCCTCGCCGGAATCTTCGGGTTAATTTCCCTTTTTATTGGAAGCGGGTAAGAACTAAATTTGCCAGCAATGTTCCTCTTGCAAGAGCTATGCGAGAACTTAATATTTTATCTCAAAGTATTACTATTGGTTTTTCAATGACCAAACCGGCTTTTTAAATCTTTTGAGCTCTTATTATGGCTTATAACTACAACTATGTACTGTTCTGAATTATAATTTATATATATAGCGTTAAGTAATAGTCTGTAATAAATGTTGTTTCATAGACGGTATTAAATAAATAAAATATCTAACATACATATGTATTTTAACACTAGAGTACACGCGCCTTTTTTTTTACACTAACGCACGCGTGGCCTACTATGGTAGACCATTTTAAAATAGCAATAAAAATTTTTTTCATTACATATTACTGAAACTAATGATTGAAAGCGTATTTATATTTATTTAAAAGAATAATTTAAGCTTTAATTTATCCATAGAAAACAACATTTTAAAATTAAAGCCAATTTTGTTCTATAATAGCAAAAATACCAAAACTTGTACTTTTGAGACCAATGATTCAAATTTTTTTCTTACATTGTTAAAGTTTATCAAAAACCTATTTTTGTGACATTTATTACACATCACAGCCGGTTGATTAGGATAAATCCATTTGTTGCACGTTTTGCACCACTTTTTTGATGATTGATTTCTTGCTGCTATGGTAGTCCCGAGACTTTTTCGCTAATCTTCAGAAATATGTGTACAAGCAGAAAGCTCTCACGGTAGTGACTTGACGACAAATTTAATGCATAGGGCTTTCCTGGAACTACTCCGCTCTAACATACAGAATTGTTAAGTTATCAACAAAAATATACCAATGGTCTACTATAGTAGGCCGCGCGTGCACTCCAGTGTTAACTGCAACATGTCCTTCATTTTAATTTAAGTTTTACCTGAAAATTTAGTTTGCCCTTATATCATATCTTTAAATTTCTTTTTTTTCACTTTTCTGTACACCTCATTATTTTATCATATATACATTTATATTCTATTAGTTTTTTGATGCATTTACACTTCAAGTGAGTCTTAGCTCGCCCCTTTTTTTACCTCTCTCTACTTACTCGGCTTGCGTAGAAATAATGAAGTATACCTTTCATACTGTCTTCCTCGATACTGCGATGGCTGACATCTCGCATGCATTTTGGCTTGGTGGTTCCTGAAATTGTTGGTATAGATGGTTCACATGAGTTTTTAAAAATCTTACTACCGATATGAGCTTTCCTAAAAAAGATAATCTTTTCACGATATAGCAAGCGCCAAATGTTTTTATACATATCAATATTGCCAAGTACTGTAATGCCTATGAGAATTCCCACTAATAAATGTTCAAGACAAGCTCTACGTGGTGAAAAATCTATGTAGGGAGAGGAGAAATTATTTTTCAGTTTTTAGTTCATTTTAAAAACATTTTAAATTAAAAATATTTTTTTATTCTATTTTTTATTTTATGCATTTTAGTTGTGAGTTTGTGAAAATTGTCTAACTAAGATTGTAATCGCATATTCCGTGTCAGGTTTAAAAATTCACTTTTTTACTATAGGTAATTGTTAATTGTAAATTTATTAACATTTCTTAAGCGATATAAAATAAGTCAATGCATTGACATTATTTCGAAACATATTTATGTTAACATGAATAACCTAACCAACCAGAACCAACTTTTTACGCGTAGAATATTAACTAACGAATGTCATGCTATAATCCACTACTTCCTCTAATATCTGTGGCAATAAGACTGAACGACTGAACTCAAAAAAGGACGATAAATGGGATTTATGAAATTAAGCAATATTTTAGATTTTTTTTTGTTCGTACAATGCATTGTTACCGAAGCCTGAACGATGATTAAAATTGCAAAACCCCAGCTCAACTGCAAGCTAGTTCAAGTCCAAAGCAAAATCTCTGGAAATTAAACTTATCAAATATCTCTACCTGTGCGCCACCTATCGGAATTACTTTTTTGTTATATTGCGGGGGGGCAGAAAACCAAACGATGTTGACAATTTCAAGATTCTACCTCAATGGGAAGTTCGTCGAAAAACGAATTAATCGAAACCGAAAACAGACCTTCGGATTTCTTAAATAGAGCGACTCACGCACCACCTAGCGGGTCCAATTTTTTATTTGAACAATTGACTAAGTAGCACACACGTAAAATATCAGCCAAATCGGTCCATAATTACAAGTTTGAGTTTTTATTACCGCGATCTCAGCCCCACCTAGCGGATTTTTTTCTCGAAATATTTCCTTTCATCGTAATACATGTTCCGAATTTCATCCAAATCGGATCATAAATGCGAATTTTGGAAATATAAAGCGACCCACGCGCCTCCTATCTTAATTTTTTTTTTTTCATAATATTGCACTGTCATCGGGACCTGAACTATGGTGAAAATTTAAGACCCTAGCTCAACAGGAAGTTTGTTTAAAATCGAATGCAAAAATCCGCGGACTGATACGACGAAAGCGACCTAATAAAAACATTTTAATAAAAAGAAAGAAAAGTAAACGAGGGAAAAGAAAAGAATATAAAATAAAATACGTAGACGTAGAACAGAAGTTTATGTTGGCCGTCCTATTGAGCCCCAACGTTTTGCTATTGACGTGCATCGAAGGAAATTTAAACATAAACAGAGCATTAAAGCCTAGCCTATACGAAAAAATGCATATTTTCTCTTTTACAAAACAAAAATTGTGTCACTACACAACTCACGATTCTATTTTAAATATGTAGCCTTACCTGCTCCACTAGTTCACGTACAATTCCATTCCACGATTTGGTGTCTGGATTGTAAACACCATACATGTTATCTGGAACTAATTTAATTTTGTATTGAAATCCCACTTGCTTCGCTATAGCTTTTAACAAATCTATACAAAAGCCTTCGAACCGGTCGTTACCGATTTTGCGGGCATCTCTTTTTACCATAACATAAGGCATTTCTTCACGGGTCATTACCAACAGCGTGGTGTTCGGTATACCTAAGTCATAGAAGGAAGTTCTGTCTGTGATATTTACACCAACTTCTGGTCCCCAAAATCCAACTTTTTGTACTTTCTCGTGCTTGAGTTTAAGTAAATCAAACCGAAAGTTACTTCGATAACCCTTAACGAAGGTAACGCGCCCCGTCAATCCATTTATGGAAGCCTACGACGAATTGATAGCAACGTTAAAAATTTAGCATACAAATATATATTGACAGTTAAATGTACCGAATTTATACTCTTATATAACGAAGGGCCGTCACTCCAAGGTGTTTCCTCAGAACAAGAGATGTTATGTGAGGTTAATAGCTGATTTTTTTCCAGTTCCTTGAGACCAGCAGCAAACGTGTACACGGAATCGAACATCAGAGCCGATTGTGTCTGTTGATGGTTAATAAACAAACATACAATATGCAATATGAACAGATGTATTATTGGTGCATTCTTAAACCCTAGCGATTAGTAAAATATCAAAGTTGTTGCATATCTGTCAGATATTTAAATAAAGAGCAATTGCTTAGTGTCTAGTGCGACGACACCGCTAAAATATGTTCTAAATCCGATCGGAATTGATTCCGTATCGGATTGATATTCCGATTCGGATTGAAAACGGTGTTCCTTAATCCTATCGAAATCGATAAATTCGAACATAGGGCAAATCCGATTCTAACTGGAAAATTCAGCTGTTTTATGTTGTGATATGGTTTGCATTTTAATTGGAATTTTATGAGATTGTGGAAAAACTTACTAGTAAAATATTTTGCAAAAAAGTGTGCTGAAAATGAGCTTCTGGATTGTGGCTGCAATTGCTTTCGTAGACAGAGAGCGGAATAAGGTGGAAAATATTAAGAGGAGAGTATTGCGTGACCAGAGCGATCCACTCAGATTCATTGTAAGATAAATAAGTGAAATATGTATGAATTACGTCTAATTTTCTTCACTATTTGGTAAGGTTTATTGTCCAATACCGTCTTAATAAAGACGCATTCTGCATGGTATAGAATGAAGTCGAGCCATGATTACAACATAAGTCCATTCCACCCGTTCTACAATTGGCTGCAACACTGAGGTTCCTGGGAGAAGGAAGTTACCAGGTTGCAGGTAAAGATGCAAACATCAGCATAGGCCGCAGCACTGTTTCTAAAGTAATTGGCAATTCATTGAACGTCATAGAATGGAAAATATGCAATATGTGGGTGAAATTAAATGTACCAGAAAGTGCAGGAAATTAATGCAAGATAAACTTTTTTAATAAATGCAGAATAACTGGTATAGTTGGGTGCATTGACGGCACCCATATAGAATTAATAAAACCATTGGAAGATGCTTCCTTATATTACAGGCGAAAGGGTTATTATATCATAAGCGCGATGATTGTAAGTGAATTTATGTATAAAGAACATGTTATTATCACATTCCGGCTCAAGTCACGACTCTTTCATGTGGAAGCTCAGCAATGCATATTCGCAGTGGTGACCGTTATTTTCATTTATTGGGCGATGGTGGATATGGTATTGTCGGTGATGAAAGAATGTCTTTTTTTTTTAATTTTGGATATTTCCGAGACGGTAATCATTTTGAGTAAATTATTTTTGTTAAATTTTAATTTTTTGGATTAAGTTTAATTACACTGTAAAACGCCAAAAAATCACAGACGGTTTCCCATCGGTTTCTTAAGCTGTTTGGTGTGCTGATCCGAACCTGAAGTCAGATTTTTCAGATCGCCCTAGGTTATCTCTCCAGAGGGTGATTTGTTCAAAGATCGAAAGTAGATAGTAAAAAAAAAAATTTTTTTCAAATAACTAACTTTACCTTAATGTACAACAAATTTGTTGTTACAACTAGCGATCATTATACAAACCACCATAGGGAGAGAAAAACTAGGGTGACTCGAAAAATCTGACTCCAGATTCGGATTCAGCACACCAAAAAGCTTTAGAAACCACTGAGAACCCCGGTGGGATTTTCAAAAACGTCAATTTAGTTGTACAGTGTTATAATTTCTTAATTTTTATATTATCGGTTGCAGTAATAATTGAAGTTTGATTTTAAATATTTAAATCATAAATAATAATTTTATTTAGATTTTTATACATTTTCCTCACTCATAATTATCTTCGATTTTCAGCCTTTTACATCTCTCATCATCTTATTTTCCGTCTCTGGGATATTTCATAGTATTCTTCTACTCAATAATTTTGTTATTAATAGTCATGTTCCCGACCAAGGCGAATCTATATAAGGTGATCGCAACACACACAAACACATCTACTCCATGTATTTTGTAGTTGCTTCGGAATGGCTCAAATGTCAGACAAAGTTAAAAACGAACAAAGGGCGAATTCGTTTTGAACAAATTAAGTGTCAGAAAAACACATAATAATGAAGGGGCACATACAGAGGGGGTAGATCCAGTTAGGGTCGCTGACCCATATTTTACCAACTTGGCTATATTACAATTAATTGTTTTTTGTTATTATTGATATACATATGTACGTATATCTGTGGTCACGAGTCATAAAGACCCAAGTCAATAAAAGGCGTTGCAGAAAAGCCATTGAATCTCGAATCTGTAGTTTGATTTGCCAAATAATCATTCCAGATCAGTCGTACTTATACATATATAGTACAAAAGTTTCTTAGTTCAAATACAAACAAAAATTAATTTATCAAAATAACATATCTCGACTTAGGCGTTTATGGTTTGGGCCAAAAGATATGTACATATGTGGGGTTATAATATCTGTGGTCGTAAGCAATAATCGCCTAAGAAGAAATAATATTAAGGCGTTCTGCACTTTGCACAAGCACTTTATATGTGATTACAATTTTTGATACTTCTACCGGCATTTTTGGAATTGTATTAGTTGTATCCTTTGAAAGCTCTTTCATGGGAGAAACCCACTCGAAAGTTTTACGACCACTGCGGAAGTTGGGAAACAACTATTTTCACATATTTTAATGTGTTTGATTATATATGAATAAAAAATAATAAAAATGATGGAGATAAGTAATATGAATAAGAGTCAATAAAAAAGGTCGATTGCTAATTATATTGCCAGGCGAGCAGAGCAGAGGGCTTTCGCCAGTTATCTATATACAGAAAAGAAAGTAATCAATTTACTTTTGTACTCCTCTTCATTTCATTCTAGCTAAGCCCATTTAAATGCCTAGAAAATGAGTGAAATTTCAAAATGTGAAATAAATTAAATTTTTGTTTTGAGGTTTGGTGCAATTTTATTTGAACTGTTTCCATGTTTTTTAATAATATTTATATCTTCCAGGTCACTGAAAAATGTGTTTTAATAACCCACTTAAAGGAAGTCCCTTTTCCTTGGCGCGAGGATTTTAATTAAAAAACAGGATTCTCAGAGAAGAGTTTTGTAATTGAGGAAATTGTGGCCGCATAGAATCCTGCACATTGTCTTTTACATACATAATGTATTTAGAAACTAGCTGCAAAAATTTAATTAGGCTGGCCAGCCTCTAACTATTTCTGCTAACGTATTTGTATGAAAGAAAATCGTTTAGTTCCTATTGAGTTCTAATGTTAAAAGAGAGGCTCGACCGGCCCCTCACGTAGCACCTCATTGAATGTTGAGACCATCACTTATGCCACGATTCCTTTTTAATAGTGATGACTCCTTACTTTATGTAATTGCACACAGCTTCCCATTTTTACCCAATTCCACATTTTGTTAAGAATTCAAATTAATAAAATTTTACCAACTAAATGTAAATAGAAAGGAGCGATGTAAACAAAAGTGACTAAATGACACTTTCGTCACTTCGCCAGGGAAGAAGAAGCAATCAGCTGATCGGAAAATGTCACCTTATTAATTACGCCATGTTCCCGACTTCCAAAAAAACGCTCTACTGGCTTATTTTTAGTTGTCATATATTTCATTTACAATAGAATGTTAATTTCTTGTGTTTTTTATGAAAAAAGTTTGAATTGAAATTGAATAGAAGTAAAATTTAAGGAGAATACCCCTATTATATGTAAACAAAAATTGCACAACAAAATAAACAAAAATAACTTAATTCTTAAATATACATATGTATGTATTTACAAAAAATAAAAATCACTATGCACATTCATATGTACATACATAAACGAGGTGTTTTTGAAACCAATTTTAATTTTGGAAACATTACTATTTTTTTCAAATATTTTTTTCCAAGATATTATTATGAAGTTTTATGTCGTCCTTCATTTTATCCCATGCGCTGGAGAGACGTTCAATGGACTCGTTGTTATTTAGTCGAGTTTCTTTTAATTCGTCCACAATCCCGTCGGCTTTTTCCCTAAATTTGTTTTGACTTCTACGGATTCTTTCAGACAGTCCTTTAAACGAAATGATCTGTTATTTAAAATTACTGAACGAATAATGTAAAAAAGTAACAGGTAAATATAACTTATATATATTAGACTAGCAGACCCGGCAGACGTTGTTCTGCCTGACCAGTGACTTCCCTAGAAATACATTTTCAAATATTTTTCTATTAATTTTTAACATTCCATTTATTGCAGTGCTTTAGGATATACAATGTTTCCGGTTTTAACGTCTTTGGTATAAACAAATTAATTTTTCGGATGTCCAACTCATAAAACGGATCTTTTGAACTCAAAAAACCATTATGCGCTGCTGAGCAGATGTATAGTTAGTATTTATTTAATTATATCCTATACCTACCACTTAACGCCACTATTATGATTTTATGGAAATCCTATAATACTCTGGATATGTATAAACGGCAATAACAAACAAAAAAAATTAAGTGTTTTGATTAAGATTTAAGAATGTTAAAATGTCACTAAAGCAAATACATTCAGGGATATAACGAGTTGAAATATTACTTAGCTTGTGGTCTTGGAACTGCCCACTTTTCCAAAAATTAATATATCCTATGCTTTAACCCTTGATCCCAAGAATATAATGTGAAAATTTCATTAAAATCGGTTTAGTACTTTGGACGCCTATAAAGGACACACAGACACACAGACACACATTCATTTTTATTTATAAGATAGAATAGATATAGATATAGATTGCATACTAATGTAAACAGCAACAAAGGCAATTATGTACAGCGTGTGTGTTTGTTGATGTGCACCATCTAGCGTCATCTGACGTTCTGGCCATCTACAGCGCAGTAGTGAAGATAAACATAGACGACAAAGACAACAACCAATATTCGCATAAATAGATCCAATTTTATCATACAAGTTAACATAACAGCTAGTATGCTGCTACTCTTGAAATATATGCTGGGTTAATTTATCTAACTAGAGCGCTAATCATCATTAAATGAAATGTTTTTGATAACAGAGTATCAAAACCGGCTTAGCACCCCTGCAAAAAATTGTGCGATTAATCCCTAAAGAGAGTTGTCCTCGATTAATCCCTTTCGGGTACAACTGGTCTACAATTGTGCCCAACACATGCCTTACGGATAGAGTTGGGGATTAATCAGACTGAAATCTTGGGGATTTGGAAGGTTATGTCCTATCCAATCCAATAGGACACTATAATTTCAACCACACTTACCCGTGAAAGCTCCTAGGAGCTGCTACAAATATGAACGGGGAAAACTTTAGTTTACACTCGCACGATTAGAAAAAACCGGTTTTAAGGGGGGGCAGAGAAGGCTTTTCTGATTACAAAAATATAGCTTCAAAAAAATTACCCTGTGTAGAACACCTTTGTATCCATTTCATCAATTCAAACAAAATACTTCGTGATTACATTTTTTATTACAATAAAATACATATACATACATATGTGCTCTTTTTCTTAACAATACACAATGACTAAAGACTCATACAAATATTCTACTTTCATTACCAAATGCATCATATTTATATCATAAATTAGTTTTTAAACAAACTTCTAAGCTTACATTTAAATCTGGTTGTTATTTATTGACCAGCCGTAGTAAATTCAACTTTGTATGCTTTGAATTATTTCACTCTAACTCATATCGCTCACCTAGATCTAAATAGCGATTAACTCAAAAAATCACAATGTTCAAACTGTCTGCCTCTGCATTTTCAATTTATAACAGCCCTTCTCTCGGTGGGTAGTGAAGCTATTAATTAATCACGTATACAGATCGGTGGGTATTAAATCGGAGAGCGTGGTAGTATACATAGCTCCCCTTTAGATCTAGGTGTGCGATATAATGTCGACAAGTTTACCAATAAACTTTAATTGAGCGATTTCTGTGGATTCAAGTTAATAGCGTGCTCAAATAGTTTAATGACATCTTTTAACTTTCCTTCATAGAGCAAACAAACTCCCATATTGTTTAGGATCATTGTATTGACATCTGGACGATTAAGTTGTTCAAATAGTTCTGCTTTAGCTTGTAGCAATCCTAATTCACCCAATTTTGCTAATGGAGTCAAACATGTAAACCACAATTGCAATGAGTGTGGTGAATGTTTGATGGATTGACCTGCACGACCATACCCTTGTCCGCAAATTCCAGCAAGCGACCTGTTAGATTGACCTCAGCACGTTCGTCTTGTGTCATACAGTCAAATGCTTCAGCACTGCGTCTGGAATAAGATCAGGCTGCGTGGAAATAGAAGCAAAACAAAATTAGCAAGATATAGACTATTGTGATGGTGCGACACATTCCTACCCAATCTTTTGGCGTTACGCTGCCACCCGGTTCAATAGTGGCCTGCTCCCAGAAATTACGGCTTTTTTGCGGCCTTTGTTGCGTACGTGGTGGTGGTGGCACAGGCGTCGTTGCATTTTATTTTATTTTTTAATTGTTATTATTATTACTTAAAATAGCCGTTAACCGCCTAAGCGATTTTTGCCGTCCAATTATTATTAGTTAATGTAATTTGTTAATTACTTATTAAATTCGATGAAATTGAAATCTTTTATAATATTTCTTTGGACTTTTAACAAAGCAGCGTATGTTATACCAGCGTATGATTAAATAACAGATAGCCAAGTTGTTTTTTCAAAAGTCTGCGGATATGTTCTTTTTCTATAACGGGGAGGAAGAGGGGGGGGGGGGCAGGGTGGGTGTGGGTCGATAAAAAAAAGCGACCTATCTACTTTTGATCCTTTTCGGGTATAATAGGGGACCAATCTACAAGTGTACCCACAAGGGTATACAAGCGACGAATCTACATTCATACCCGTTCTGGTATGAAAGGGGTACAATTAGTCTCTCCATAGGACATGCTCGAACAAATGCGATCAAAACTCTCCATACAAAGAGACTAGAAAAAGTAGTAGTCTACTGTTCCTCTGCGATTGATCCCGGATGCATCCCGGACTAATCGCATTTTTTGCAGGGACCTTATTTTTGTTTACTTGTGCGGGCGGCTAATACAATGTGACTTTGCTAAGGAATGTGGAATTACGGTACAGCAATCGCATGATGTGTAACAAATAATAGGCTGTAGTAAGAAGCATTTAATTTTAAGTGATCAATTGTAAAGTTGGAGTTGAAGCAGCGAGTCATATCGCCGTCAATAAAAATAACAATACCTCAATACTTAACTTACATAGCAATTGTATCATACATAGCAATTGTATCATACATAGCCACAAAATATAACAGCCAAATTAATAAAATTGTATGGGAGGTACCATGCCCCCCTAATATTTTGTTTTCATTTTAATACATGACCTGCGCGTGGTAATAACAAAGAAACCCTCCAAAGGAAGTATATAATTTGGTTCAGCCGTTTTCGAGTTTTAGCGTGACAACTGAACACCATTTGATTTTGATATATATAGATTAGGCCAAAAAAACAAAATTTCGTTTTTTTTTTTTCAAAAATTATATAAAAAAAATTACTTCTGTTTTTTATCCTTCTTTTTCCTGGTTATATGCAAAAAGGGACATCTATCACCATCGTTTTTAGCTAACGTTGTGAAGTGTCGCTTTTGTAACTTTACCAAGTTAAAATATAATACACTAGATAACAATAATATCAATATCTTTTTCTATATACTACAAAAACAAACAAGTTACAATGCTTCAAAAGTTTAAAACACGAATATCTCAAAACATACTTTTCAGAGGAGTGCCCTTTTTGCACGCAACTCCTCAATTCTTTCTATCTGACTTATTGAATTGTAATTTCAAAAATAAACGTTAAAATCGGTCCCTGTTACTGAATGATCTCAATTAAATTTTACCTGCAACGACATAGTTTTTTTTAGTGGGGTTAAGGCATGAATTGGAGCGTCATTGCATCGCTTAATGGACTTTGATGCGGAAGGCATCGGTTCATCCTGCATGTTCTCCAGCGCTTCCACCTGGAATTCAATAGTCTCGTCCATCCCAATTGACGAGGAACGGCTTACACCTTCTACTACAGTGTACATGCCCGTTATTCTTGCCCGTGAATGTCTGTTATGATTACACAAGTTCAATATCACAATGATATTAAAATTCATCCAAATGTTACCTTTTTCCTTACTCGGACCTTGGCTATTCAAAGCATTGGACAATTCCTTCCATTGCTGCTGGATTTCTTTCCATAAAATTCAGAATAGTTGCGCTTTGAGCTGCATTCTTATGTTTTCCCCTTTAAATCATGACGTATATACTTACATTTTCTTTTATTAATTTTGTCTTAAATGTAAAATTTTTGATAAAAGGGTTATTTCCGCGAAGAAATATACCTCCAAATACGATGCAAAAATCGGATTCGAACATTGATTCGGTAAGTATTATTTGTTAACTGGTCTTGAGCTCATAAAACTTACAAAAATATGTAATTGAACAGACCCTAAAAACCAACAACAAAATAATAATAATTATAATAATAATAATAATAATAATAATAATAATAATTTATTTACTGCCTTGGAAAATGAAAACGCGCGACTTTTTTTTTGTACATTTTACATATAAATTATAGAGTTTATTGATATTAAATTGTGTAGCGTATTCGAATGAATAGCCGTGTTCGCGATGTAAATAAAATAATTTATACAAATTCGTACAAATTATCTTTGTTTAAATCAATGATGACTTGCGAGTGTTTAAGTCTATAATTCACTTTATTAACAAAGTAATGCTTAACACTAACAATATTGATTTATTAATTCGCCTTCTCTTGCTGCTTCTGGTTCTTCAGACCGCGTAAACAATGAACAAAGTGATGATGCAGACGATAATATGCAATCAAATAATGCACAGTGGCATGCTGTGGCTAATAAGCGTAATAAAAAAGTTAATCGTAAACGGTCCATAATTGGCTCAAATGATGAAACTCAGTTAGGTGTAATGGTGCATCGGAGATGGCTGCACCTTTCATCATTCTTGCCCACCGTCACGTCTGAGGATATTATTGCTTATGTGTGCTATAAACTAATGAAAACTGGTACTGATGAAAGCTCTGTAAAGTTTATAAATTTCAAGCTTGGTGTTCCTCAAGGGCACTATAGCAAACTATTAAGCTCGAAAATGTGGCCAGCTAATGTCTCAATACGACCATTTAATTTTTTTTCAAAAAGCTGCCGAGCCTCAGCTCAAGAAATAGGAGGCCCTTCTGCAACCTATGGCCGTAAGTTAAAAACATTTTATGAAAATTCATCGCGACTTAGAGCCAAAGCTGAGTCCGTATATCTTTTGAGTTCAGATCTTATGTATGACTGCTTTGTCATAACTGAGACTTGGCTCAATGAAAACTTCTTTGATGCTGAGTTTTTCAATCCGAAACTTTTCGATGTTTTTCGTAAAGATAGAGACTATGCTAAAACTGGTCTTAGCAGGGGTGGCGGTGTACTAATTGCTGTACGCAAGTATCTTCGTGCCTCGTTTATTCAACTTAATAATCCCGATTCTTTTTTACATTTGTTTATCCTACATACCGCCTGATAGCTCGGATGACCTGTACAAGGCACATGTTGACAACATTCTAGCTGTTCAGGACATACTTGGCGACAATCAAATCTGTGTCTTTGGCGACTTCAATTTGGGTCGCATTATATGGAAATGTTTGGATGGTAATGCCTTTCTGACTCCATCTAGTGCTACAACTATTTATGAATGCTACTTAACTGAAAGTTTGCAGTGTATTGATCTACTACAAGTTAATTATATTTTCAACGCTTTAAATAAACTGTTAGATCTAGTCTTTGTAAGCCATAATACTAGTTATACGCTCTCACACGCAGATAGTTACATCTCACCTCCAAATCAGCATCATAATCCATTGGTGTTGGAGGTGGAATTTTATCAATATTTTGAAGTATCAGATAGTCTGCAATCTGTCTCATTTAACTATTCATGCTGTAATTTTTCCGATTTAGATACTTTGCTAGATTTGGATTGGCTCCAACTTTTTGGAAAGGAGGATGTAACTGGCTGCTACGATATTTTTAAGGCAACAATATTTGATATTTGCTTAATTCATATCCCAAGGCATAGAAGAAAAACCTCTAGACGGCCGTGGTTTTCTAAAGACCTCAAAAGATTGCGGAATTTAAAAAAATAAGTTTTTTAAAAGGTATAAGCGTTCAAATAATGATCTTTTTCGTATGCGTTACATATATTATAGAGCTCAATTTAACAAGCTAAATAGATTGATGTACCGCCGTTATATTCGCGGTGTCGAAAGCAATATTAAATCTAACCCTAAATTCTTTTGGAATTATATTAAATCTAAAAAAAAATGTTGGGATATACCTACGTCGGTGCAGCTTAGAGGGGTTTCTGCGACCTCGTTATCTGAAGCAGCTAACCTATTTGCCGATTTTTTTTCTTCAAATTTCATTTCGGACAATCCTAATGATTTCATCTCCGAGTATGTTCTGTCAAGCTTTGATACCTCCATCAATTTTGGAATGTTAAGCTTGACTGAACAGGATATTGCCAATGGCATAGCTCAGCTAAAGTTGTCAACTACAACTGACGCTGATGGTCTCTCAGCTGTCTTATTGAAAAATTGTTTGTCGCTGATAGCTCCTCTTACGCATATTTTCAACAAGTCTCTGGCCTCCGGCACTTTTCTAGATGCTTGGAAACTTACTTTTATTACGCCTATCCTAAAGAGTGGCAATAAAAACGATATTGAGAATTATAGGCCTATTTCCAAACTAACAACTGTGTCTAAATTGTTTGAGTGTATAATTATGGACAAAATATACTTTGCGGTGAAACACATCCTCGGTCCCCAACAGCATGGTTTCCTCCCGGGTAGATCTACCGTAACTAATTTAGCTGTATTTACTGAAGATTGTTTGGACTCCTTTCAAAAAGGACTTCAGGTTGACGCGGTCTATACAGATTTTTCAAAGGCTTTCGATAGGGTATCACACAGAATTCTTTTAGCAAAACTTGAAAGCTTGGGATTTCACTCTCAAGTACTAAAATGGATCTCATCCTATTTGCATAACAGACGCTGCGTCGTTCGTATTGATGGTACGACCTCTTTTTCTTTCGTAGCTTCGTCTGGGGTTCCCCAGCGCAGTGTCCTCGGACCTTTACTGTTTATTCTTTTTATTAATGATATTTCATCATGATTCTCTAAATGTAATTTTCTTCTCTATGCGGATGATTTGAAAATTTATTATGAGATCAAATGCATAGAAGATTCTCTTATTTTACAAAGCGAGCTTGACAAAGTATTCCAATGGTGTGAACGTAATCGCTTATTTCTTAACATTGCTAAATGCCACTATATCTCTTACACTAGAGTTCAGCGCATTACTCTCTGTCCGTACTGTTTTTCGAATGTTGCGCTAAATGAGGTATATGAATTGAAGAACTTCGGTGTTTATTTCCACCCTAAGCTGAGCTTTGGTACCCACATTACTTTTATTGTTTCCAAAGCTTATGCCATGCTTGCTTTTATTCGGCGTAATTGTACATCGTTTTCTGACCCTTATACTCTAAAGCTATTATACTCGACTTTAGTGCGGTCAAGGTTGGAATATGCGGTATTTATCTGGAGGCCTTTTCAAGGTGTCTATGTTAATAGACTGGAGTCTGTCCAGAAAGCTTTTGTGCGTTTTGCATTACGGGGAATGAATTTTGTAGAGCCGATCCCGACCTACCCTTATTAATCTCATGTCGTTAGAGTCGAGGCGTTCTCTAATTTCGATGTGCGTTGTCTACGATATCATTACCGGGTCAATTGATTGCTCATACCTTCTCGCGAAAATTCGTTTTAATGTACCCTCTCGTACTCTTCGCACTAACGAGATGTTTTTTGTTGGTATTGCTAGAACTGTTTATGCGACTAAGGCTCCTTTCAGAAGGACACTTTCTCAATTAAATGACTTTTCTTCATCTTTGGGATTTGATTTTTGCTATACCAAGTTAATTTTTAAGAGTTTATTAATAAGGCACTTAACTTAACTTGTACTTATATCTCTATCGACATATTATGTAAGCATATCTTTACTTTCACAGTCTGTAAACTTCTTGTTTGTTGATCTTTAAATTAAAATAAAATAAAATAAAATAAAATATGTATCGTATATAGCAACTTACGTTGATGACGATAATAAGAAAATATGTACATTTAATGCTTTACAAGAGCGAATGAAAATTACATTTAATGTATGAAAATATAGATGTTGGAATTAATTAATGATGGTTCAATGATGGTTGCAATTCGGATTTTATCCCAAAATGGACGACCAAAATGGAAAGTTCTTAAATGGTTCACCGCAAGTGACCGGCACGAATAAGATGATGTATATTTGTAACTTACGTATTTATGTTGGTTTATACTTATTTTTGAATAGTCCAACGATGATAATATTACTCTTGATGAATGATGAAAATTGATGAATAAACTGATACGAATAGACGTGCTGGTCTGCTTGCAGGTATTTAGTAGATAAAGAAGAAGGAATCATACGAAAACACTTGCTTTTATACAGTGACATCACTGGAAGGCAACTCCTGTAAGTTCAGTTGGAAGTGTTGGATGGCAAGTCTCGTGCACTTTTTCGAACTAGCGCAGGGATGTATGTAGATGGAAGTGTAGGAGTGTTTCATGAGCGCAAGTCAATCGAATATTCGGAAGTAAACGTAAGGCACTTATTTTCCGAAATACTTAAACAAATTTAAGTTGACGCAAGTCACTACTACTACTTGGAGTAGCCCTTGTATTAATTCTTGAGACATAGGCTTAGCTCATGAAGTAGACCGTGGAGTTAGCTCCTCTTCATCGTCAGATGATGGACGGTGTAAAAGCGTGTGATGCAATTGATGGCAAATCT
This sequence comes from Sphenella marginata, assembly GCA_951509765.1. Taxonomy (NCBI): domain Eukaryota; kingdom Metazoa; phylum Arthropoda; class Insecta; order Diptera; family Tephritidae; genus Sphenella; species Sphenella marginata. The sequence goes on from OX608078.1 coordinate 14,431,025, forward strand.
TGTATTTTGCTTCGGAGCGACAATCCCTGACCCTATTATGCGTGCGCGCCAAGCAATTGGGGCAATACTCTAGAAAGTAAACTTTCACTCTACTCTCCTCCACTCCCATTAGTTGGAATTCTTTACAGAACCTTAGTGCGTTGTAACGGAAACAAATTAGGCATTGATGCACATCCGGGTTGCGTGGAACTAAATGTGGTCTCACGATATGTACCTCGGGCGGCGAAATCGAACGGGGGTTGCGGCTTCTGTAAAGAATATGAATTTTAATAAAATGAATTTTTAGATTGTTAGACCTAGAACTGGGTGTTAGTTAGCTCGGTGTGGATGGGAAGAAGACACAATTTGACGACTGGTCTAGTGAAACTACCATGCTGCGTCCTAACGTCGGCAACCCGTATATGACAATCAGACTCCTGATACACTTTTTCTTCACGGCCTAAGCGCCATTCGTTTGGGGGAAGTAACTCATTTTTTATGACGACGAAATCCCCTGCAGAAAGGTCATATTGTGGATACTTCCATTTGTACCTCTTTTGAAGTTCTTGAAGGTACTCATCTTGCCATCTTTGGCTAAATTGATGATGCAATATTTTAAGGAGCAAAGGAGCTCCCCGTAGAAAGTGTCCTGGAGTTAAGGCTAGCAACTCATCTGGATTGTCTGACATAGGTGAGAGTGGTCGGGAGTTCAGAAATGATTCGATGCTCGCTAGCAAGGTAGAAAGCTCTTCGAAAGTAAAGTGATGGCTTCCAGCGATGCGTTTAAAATGTAATTTGAAGCTTTTGACAGCTGCTTCCCAAAGTCCGCACATATGCGGAGCGTTGGGAGGAAGAAAATGCCATTCGAAGCCGTGAAGAGAATATTTTGAAGCTATGTCTTCCGAAGATTCTTTAACGAATTGTTTGAAATCCCTCTGAAATATTCTATTGACGCCGAGAAAGTTTTTGCCATTGTCGGAGAAGATACGTTTTGGTAGACCGCGTCTTCCAACGAAACAGGAAAAAGCGGCTTGAAAGGCCTTAGTGGAGAGATCCGAACATGCTTCTAGATGGATAGCTTTGGTTGCAAAACATTCGAAGACACAAACGTAACCTTTGACTATCGACGATTTACTAAGGAGTGATGATCTAAGATCGAGAGGACCTGCAAAGTGTAGTCCGGTGTAGGTAAATGGTAAGGAGAAGTTGCACCGCTCTGGTGGTAGAGCTGCCATTATTTGCGTTTTGGTGGTTTTTTTGAAGATGGTGCATGTTTTGCACATGCGTATGCAAAATTTGATTTTAGATTTTAACGAGGAGTGAAATATCCCTGTCTTACGGTTCTGATCATTAGCTGATGCTCAGCGTGCATCAGTAAGTTATGGAGAAATTGTAGATAAAGGTAACAAAACCTAGACGATTCAGGGAGGATTATTGGATGTTTTTCATTATATGAGAGATCAGAGTTAGCAAAGCGGCCGTTTACTCTGAGAAGGCCATTAGGATCAAGGAAGGGATTCAAAGACAAAAGCGAACTCTTTTTAGAAATCGATTCTTTGTTTGACAGTTTTGGATATTCATTAGGATACCGTCTTTCTTCGGCAAGTTTAATAAGCCGCGTTTTAACAAAGTGGATTTCTGACTGAGTGATAACTGTCGATTCATAATTGGTTAGCTGAGTGGACTGTATGGATTTGGTACGATGGATGAAACGAAAAACGTAGGATATCACTCTCAGTGCTTTTGGCCAGGATGAAAATCGGTCCAAGATGTCAGGTTCTGCTTCCATGGAATGTAGAGCTTCGACTTTCCGTTCTTCTTGAAGAACAACGTTTTTTGGCGAAGAAGTAGGCCATTCCTCCGTTGGTTTAAGAAGCCAGTCAGGTCCGGTCCACCAAAGAGATTGTTGTGCCAAATCATGTGGGCTGCAGACTCGAGTGCCTAGATCTGCCGGGTTCTGCTTTGTAGATACGTGTCGCCATTTGCTGTTTGCAACATTTTGGATAATTTGAGATATACGATTGGCCACATACACCTTCCATGTACATGGTGGTTTTTCGAGCCACGCAAGGACAATGGATGAGTCGGACCATAAGATTTGTTAGATTTTTGATGCATTTGGATAGCAGGACAGCACCACACAGTTCTAACCTTGGAAGGCTCACTGTTTGCAAAGGCGCTACCTTTGTTTTTGAAAAAATTAGATGTGACGATACTTTGTTGCCCGATTGAACTCGTAGGCAAAGCGCTGCACAGTACGCCTTCTCCGAGGCGTCACAAAATCCGTGGATTTGGATCTTGTGGGTAGGGGAAAACTCAGTCCAACGAGGTATTCGAATTGTTTCGATATAAGGAAGATCTGCTACAAATTTAACCCATTTTTGATGCGACAGTGGTTTAACGCATACATCCCATTCGGTGCCTTCCAGCCATATCTACTGTAATAAGATCTTTCCCTGAATTAGAATAGGCGCTAGCCACCCTGCGGGGTCGAAAAGTTTCGAAATAGATGATAAAATTTGGCTTTTCGTGGCATTCGTGGTACGTGGTGGGGTAGGCTCAATAGTATACGAAAAGCAATCGTTTAATGCGTTCCAACGAATACCGAGGGTTTTTGTCGAACTTGGGCAATCAAACTTTAAAAAATCAGAATCTAACAAATCTTCGGGAGGAATGTGGCTAAGAAGTTTGGGATGGTTCGCAGTAATTTTTTTAAGTGGAAACCCTGCTGAAATCAGATATTTGATAGTTTGGGTTTGTGTTTGGATGCACGATGGAATATCATGTCCCCCTGACAGGATATCGCCTACATAAGTTTCTTTGGTCAAGATCTTCTGAGCCAGAGGGTAGCAATCCTTGGAGTCCTGTGCCAACTGGTGTAAGGTGCGAATGCAAAATCCGTAAGTTTTACCTCCTGGTCCCTACGAAAGAGGATTCTCTGATATTGTTGATCGTCCTCATGCAAAAGAATTTGGCGGTACATCTTCTGTATGTCTCCGTTGAATACATACTTATACAGACGCCAATTCAGGATAACGAACATAAGATCTACTTACAGGGTTGGGCCTACGTGGAGTACATCATTAAGTGATGTTCCAGATGAAGTTGATTTCGAGGCATTAAATACTACTCGAACTTTGGTGGAAGTACTGTCTGTCTTAACTACAGAATGGTAAGGAAGGTAGTAGGAAAAATATTTACCGTTGTGGTGAATTTCTTCCGAAGGGATCGGTTTCATATGGTCAAGGGTCAGATATTCTTCTAGCACCCGATGGTATTCGTTTTTGAGGGTTGTATTTTTACCAAGCCTATGTTGCATTCCAATCGCCTGCTTCAGCGCTTGTGATCGAGATAGACCTAGGGTGAGGAGGGTGGGAAACTCAGACTTGAACGGCAAACGCATTACGTATCGTCCATCGCTTTGATGGTGAGTCGTCTTTTGGTAGAAATCTTCGCAAGTGATTTCTTCAGAAGTATGTGATTCAGGCATTGCTTCTGGTTCCCAGAAGCGCTTTAGTTGATCGTTAAGATGCTCATTGGAAATTTGAGTCGCGTATGTGTGGAAACTAGAACACTCCGTGGAGGATAATGGTCCACTTAAGTACCAGCCGAAAATGGAGTTTTGAGCAAGAAGACTACCAAGGACGTGATGCTTGACTCCTTGGAGAATAATTTGTGGAATAAGGTCACTGCCTATAACTAGATCAATCCTCCCAGGGGTGCAAAAGAATGGATCCGCAAGATCAAGGTCCTTAACTTCCCATAAATCAGGGTTTGGTATTTTAAACGATGGTAGACAACTGGTAAGTTGCTTTAGGTTGATGGCGTTGGTGTGGATACGGGTATTGTGGCATTTGGATACCAGAATCTGTTGGCAGACTCGGTTCGCATTTTCGAAGAACTTTCCGCCCATTCCCGTAACTGAAAAGTCTTTTTTGTAGGTAGGAAGTTGGAGGCGATTTTGTATCTTTTCTGATACGAACGTTTTTTGTGAACCTTGGTCAATTAAGGCACGTAACGTGAAGGTAGAACCCGCGTGTTCGATTTGCAATTGGGCTGTTGGAAGTAGCGTTTTCTCATGATTCGCCGAGAAATTAGCTTGGATGTTAGAACTAGAGTTCTTGGAGGATGATGGAGGCTCTTCCCAATTGCCTTCGGTGAGGCCAAAGATGGGATGCCGGGACTGCAGAGGACTCCGTTTGCAACAGTTTGGTGGAGGGTGTGGTAGTGAAAGATCTACCGGATGTCTTTGATTCGAGCTGATTTGTCACTGGTGGATGTAACATGGTATGATGGTTTTTTTTGCAGTGCAGACATCGAAAGGTACTTGGGCAATTGGCGACAGAGTGATTGTATGCGAAGCAGTTGGTGCAAAAACCGACTTGTTTCACGAATTTGGTGGGGACAGGATTTCAACGTATGGTTTTTATTGCATAATTTGCACGCAAACGCAAGTTTTTCCTCTAAATGATACGACTGTATCCTAGATGAAGATGATTTTGTCCATTTGGGACCACTTTGGAAGTTCCTTTCGGGACTCTAGGGATTGCTCCCAGAGCGAGAGTGATTCCTCTGGATCGATGAACACAGATGAATGAGGATTGGGTCCCAATCAGATACAGAAATTCCCTGTGATTTGAGTATTCGAGACAATCCTTGATGGTATTCTGCACCTTTTGTATGCCTACGCTACTTTCCGTGGTGACTGGAGCTATATTGAAAAGCGTATTCAGTTGTTTATCTATTAAGATTCTTTTGTTTTCGAATCGCGCCCTTAACGCTTCCCAAGCTAAAGGAAAATTCTCATCACATAAGGTGTATTGTTTAACAATAGCGCCTGCTTTGCCTCTTGTCTTGTTTCGAAGGTGGAATAGATTTTGCGCGCAATGCAAACTTTCTCATAAGAAATTCTCAACATATCCCACCGGGAGTTGAGATCTTGAATCTAGTAAGGAGTCCGTTTGATCATATGGATCCTCCTTTTGAAAGTTGGTACAAAACTTGACTACGTTGTTAGAATCGAAGATAAATTTCGCCATAATTGCTGTAGAGAGTGCCATAGTTAAACCGAAAACAGATAAAATTCGCTATACTTGTGCATGACACAAAATATTTGATAAGAAGAAGACGATTTACTATTCTGAAGTTGAATTAAATTTAAACCACTAGAAACATAAGCTCCGATGAAACCCTTAAAACCAAAAATTTTGTTAAATTGACTTAACTACATTTACACTGTAGCCGTTCGCAAGATACTGATAATAAGATGAGATTCTCAAAGGTAAGAAGAAGAGATTCCCAGAGACACCGAAAAATATACGCGTGATGTTAGAAATATACGTATGATGTTAGATAGAAACGTGTTTAAACGCAAATAAACATATCGCTTCCCTAGTTCAACAACGACGCAATTGTAAAATATAAAGTTTTGGTGAAGCAAGTTTCAATATTTGTCCGCGCATACGTTATTCACGATTGGAACAACTTCGCAAGCGTCTAGCGCAAAAACTATTTGCAATACAATTATAAAATTGATACACAGCAATAATTAGTACTTTTTAAAGCTTTTGTGAGCGTTATCTCGAAACTTTAAGATTGACAATTGCGTCGTTGTTGAACTAGAGAAGCGATATGATTTCAAATATAATATACAAGCTTTATTATTTCGTTGACCATAAATTCGATGTAGTTGGAATCTCGGATTAACGCAAGCAATTGTATAGTAAATTCAATGATTTTTTACTGGTAACAATTCTTCAACGATGGGTATTAACAATTACGGGAGAATTTATAGATATGTCTTTAAAAAGATTGTTGGTGAAAATATTATTCATAAAAGGTAGTTCTGTCTTCGGTATATGCTACTGCAAAATAGCATGAAGATTTTGTGTTGCAATTTTGCAACAAATGGTTATACCTAAGGTGACCACCTTTATTTTTGTAAAATCCGGTACATTAAAAATAGATTTAGATTTAGATTTAGATTTATTTATTCATTTTTTCTTACAATGTAGTATAACAGCAAATAGTTTACATCAGTTAATGAGTTATGTATAAGAAAAAAGGTTCTGTAAAATGAAATATAATAGTTTCGAATGCTATTTTCAGATTTAAATCAAAAGTTATATAAATATCTACTTAGTGTAGTGTGTGGGGTGAAAACAGTTCTAAGAAATTACAATTTCAGTAATCAAAGAAAATAACTTTTAGATCTCAGGTTCACTAAATATTAGGTCTCAGCAAAACCCTGATATCAGTATGTGATAACTCTAGGAGATAAGATTTAACACTTTGTAAAAATTTAGGCAAATTCCTAATGATTCGTATATTATCAGGCAGAGCATTGAACAACTTGCAAGATACTATGGTGAAGAAGTTACTTAAATGAGCTGTAAGACATGCCGGAATAGCGACTAAGCCCTGGGTGTTGGTCCTCAGACAATAGTTTTCTGACTCCAGAGTAAGCAAATAACCGCATCGAATAAAAAATATTTTTAATGTCTTATAATAATACATGTGTCTTATTGGCAAGATTTTCATGTTTTTAAATAACTCCATAGAATGGAGAAACCGATTGACATTACAAATTTTTCTAATAACACCTTTCTGCACAGTTAAAAGAGGCTGAATTTTATTAAGGGATGCACCACCCCAACAGCTAATCCCATATTGAAGTTTGGAGTCAACTAGCGCGAAGTATAAAGTTCTCAGCGTAGTGTTTGAACAAACATTTCTAAGGTTATAAAAGTGGCGAACTGTAGATTGCAGGTACGATTTTAAGAGGGTGGTATGAGAAGACCAACATAGATTTTGGTCAAGAGATACACCCAAATATTGAAAGTTTTTCACCTTATCAATGGTGAAGCACAGATCGCTACAGGGAGCATTGGAGTTGTAGGATCTCAAAGGACAAGTCAACTCATGTAGGGAGAAACTACTGCAGTTTTTGGAGTGAAACACAACGTCTACATCAGGCACACTTTTCGCTTGAAGATTAAAGAACATCATCTTAGTTTTTTTTACTTACTATGAGTTTATGCTTAGCGAACCAGGTCCTTAGCAGATGCACATCGTGATTGACACCCGCCACTAAATCTAAAAATCTCATGGACCCATACGCAATCGCGAGGTCGTCAGCGAAAGCGGTAACCTTCCCAAAAAATGGTAAGGAAAAGATTGAATTTAGGTAAATTAAAAATAATAGTGGACCTAAGACAGACCCCTGTGGAACTCCCAAATTAATTGAAGATGCGCTGCTCATACTTTTACAAAATTTTACCCTCTGTACTCTTCCTGTTAAGTAGGACTTAAACCAGTTAAAAAAAAAACCACGAAAGCCGACGTTATGCAGCTTGGCTAACAAAATGTGATGATCTACCATGTCAAACGCTTTAGTAATGTCTACAAACAGGCCAGCGCAGTTCTTTTTATTGTCTAAGTCGCCATAAATATATGAACAAAGCTGTAACAAGGCATCTTCAGTAGATCGCCCTGACCTAAAACCGAATTGCATCGGACTAAAAAAGTTTTTATGATCAAGAAATGAAATAATTCTAGTCTTAATCAATTTTTCAAAGACTTTAGATATCGAGGAAAGTAATGAAATTGGCCTGTAGTTGTTTCTGTCTTTTCTGTTGCCCTTTTTGTGTAAGGGGATTACAATAGAACATTTGAGCTCGGAAGGAAAAGTTCCAGAAAAAATGCTTGCATTAAAAACGTGTATAAGAACGTCAACTACATCAAAAGCTATATTTTTTAAAACCTGGTTTGAAATTCCATCATCGCCACAAGATCTTGAATTGTTCAAAGACTTTATAGTTTGCAAAACTTCTAGCCCGGTGAAAGGTTCGAACATAAAACTACTCTCTGCACCTGCTTCTTCAAACTTTAGACAATTGCACGAAGATGATATGTCAGTTAATCCGATAGTAGAAAAGTGCTCATTAAAAAGGTTGGCAATCATCGTATGATTTGTAATGGTCTCCCCACAACTAGTTAAGGAAATCGATGAGGATCTGGCCATGCAATTTCGGCTTACCATACTGTTTAAAATTTCCCATTCTTTCTTAGAATTACCCTGCGAGGATATAAACTTATCGCAATAAAACTTATCGCGTTGAAAGCCAACTTCTTTTTTACTTCTCTACACAATTTAGCATACCGACGATGCAGCTTATGATTTCGCGCAATCCTAGAGCACTTCGTTCCCAATTTATTCTTTAATTTGATTTTGCAAATCAGCGACTTAGTAATCCACGGTTTTAGCTTCAAACTGGATTTACGTGGTATAAACGTGAAGCTTGCAGATTCTATATGCTTTTTTAGAATACTTGAAAAACTGCTGTAAGCCTTGTATATATCACTTTCAATATAAACTTCGCCCTAAGATTCAAATCGTAGTCTTTGCTTCAGCAAAGAGAAATTTATTCTAACTATATTAGGAGTTAAACGTCTAATTGCCTCAGGTTTCACCCATACATTATTAATACATAAACCAGTCATTGTATGATCAGTAATTTTGAGGTCAAAGTTTAGACTATTGAGAGGACTGGTGAAATTGCAATTGAAGCGACAAAATACATGGTCTAGGCAAGTACCAGTGGCATTTCGCGTTGATTCATTTATATTTGACGTTAGCCCAAAGCTGGCCATTAATGTTTGGTAATTATCTTCCGCAACACTTTGTTGCAAAATATCTAAATTAAAATCACCTATATCACTTTCAATATAAACTTCGCCCTAAGATTCAAATCGTAGTCTTTGCTTCAGCAAAGAGAAATTTATTCTAACTATATTAGGAGTTAAACGTCTAATTGCCTCAGGTTTCACCCATACATTATTAATACATAAACCAGTCATTGTATGATCAGTAATTTTGAGGTCAAAGTTTAGACTATTGAGAGGACTGGTGAAATTGCAATTGAAGCGACAAAATACATGGTCTAGGCAAGTACCAGTGGCATTTCGCGTTGATTCATTTATATATGACGTTAGCCCAAAGCTGGCCATTAATGTTTGGTAATTATCTTCCGCAACACTTTGTTGCAAAATATCTAAATTAAAATCACCTAGCACAATGAGATTGCTTGATTTTTCACAGCTTAGGAGGGATGAAAATTCTTTCAAAAAGTATTGGACGGAGACTGAATGCAACATGTAAACACATAGGCAAGTAAAGGCTTTGCCAGCTATCTTAATGGAAAGTTTTAATATATCCGCGCTTATCAAGTGATAAGAACAAAAATCACAATCGTACGAGCTGCGCACGAATACTCCTACTCCACCTGCACAGTAACGCTCATTAGTATTCGCAAAAAAGTTATAATCACGTATTTTGAAATCTTGTGTTTCATGCTCATATATCCATACCTCTGATACAAGGATAATATCAGGATAATTTTTAAATAGCTCAAGACTACAAAGAAGCAAGTCAAAATTTTGCCGGAGACTACGAATATTTTGGTGTACAATAACAAAGGAATTGGTAACGTAAAATAAGTGTTTCAAATCGTTTAGAGGACTAGCAATGACGTTGGTGTTTGTTATAAGAAAATTTGGAAAATAAATGAAAGGTATTTCAGAACTTAATTAAATTAAATTTAATTAAAAAACAAAAAAGATTAAGTGATTTTTGACAATTCGTCAAAGTTTCTTAAAACAACGACCCCGTCATTATCGTCCTTTTTCAATAGAATTCTATTGTTGCTTATCCATAAATCCTTATAATTCTTCTCTTCTTTGATTTTTTTCGCAGCAGATAGCAGTGACCTGTTGTATGTTGTTAGACACTCATTAATAAAAATCTTCTTCTTATCTTTGTCTCCAAAAAGCTCAGTTGTTAATTTGCCCTTTGCCTTTTTTTTCATCAGCATGACTTTTTTCTTCAAATCAGCGGAGGCGAAATGCACGCGAATAATATTTTTCACAGCAAAAGACTCATGTTTTTGCTTAATTTTCTTGACATAACATTTTTGCAATTGGTCCGGAGTTATGGAAATGCCCATAGCCGTGCTAAATAATTTTGTTTATTTTGTTTTTTTTTCATTAGTTGGGTTATTATTATAAAGTCCATTACAAATTTTATTTTTAGCAAATTATAAAAGTAAAATAATGCGGAAAATCAATTGCTACGTATTTTTTTATTATTTACATTTTTTAAATGTATAGTTTGCGTTAGAGCCTATCGCTTGTAGCATTTGTGGTTGATTTTTGAGAAAGTTATAGAATTCCAGACATGTCATTTTAATATTGTACCTTAGGTACAAAATGCATTTCAATGTTTCAATTTGTAATTGTGACTTATCATCGGACCAGATATCTTTGATCAAAGAAAAAATTCTCTCGACCGTAGCTGATGTGCCAGGCAAACAGAGAATATAGGAAACAATAGTTAGTATGTGCTGGTGTGGTATATGATTTTTTGCAAAATATTGAAAGATTTCCACCCAACGTTAGTCGGTTGCAGTTTTGTTTTTTTCCCAAGACTGGATCTTTTCCTTGCTTTAGAAAAGGTGTTTGATCAAATAATTCAGTGTCGTTCGATTCAATATTGAACGATGTTTTGATGCAATGAATTTGACTGCCAATCTGGAATCCTCTCAAGTGCAGACCAAGCGAATATCTTTAAGTGCTCAAAGTGAACGGTCCACTTTTGGATGTAGTCAATACATTCCGCTAAAAATAAAAATAAAATAAACAATTGCCATTGGAAAATAGATGGATTATAAAAACCATAAAACGGACGGGTCGTCATCAAAACTAGTTCTTTTGTAATGTTTTCTTCGTCGACTGCTTTATCAATTTCATTTCATTGTCTTTTCGTGATTCAAACGATTCTACGAATGTTGTAAGGGTTTGTGCAACTTCCATGCCTGAGACGGAATCGGATTCAATTAGTTTAACCGTTCGATTAAAGAGTGCTGCATAAATAAATTGTGTAAAAATGTATGTAATATATAAAAGTGATATGAAACAAGTTAAATCTACCTGATCCCGCAAAAAAAGAAGCCAAATTTTGTGTATCGGATCTTTAAAAAACGTTTTCAAAATGTTTGGGCTACACTCTTCTTGAAGAAAATAATCTTTTAAACCGTCAAAAATTCTCAAAATTCCATCTATAGCTGACAGTAGGCCCAAAAATCAAGTTTTAGAGTAGCCCAAAATTTTTTGGTACTCAACATCGACGGAATCGCAAAATGCTTTAAGTTTCGAAACTCTCACAGTGAGCAAATAAAAATGTGAGTATAATTTAACAATAATGCATTATACGTCAATCGGCATTTTATCGCAAGCTTTTTTTAAAGCATTGTGTACTATATGTGCACAACACCCAACGCCAATTATTCCAGGGTAGAGCACATTCAATTTGTAAAATGCGTAATCAGATCCACTGCGCTGACGATTTCCAAAATTATTTGATGCGTTATCTGCACAGAAAGCAGCAATTTTGCTTTTTAGATTGAACTTTTCGATTGCATTATTCAACATATTTACTATAATATCTTAAGTTTCACAGCCTTCAGATGACAATTCGATAATTTTAATTTCCACTCCTTTATTTACCGAAAAATATCGGATAAGAACGGGAAACATTTAATGTTACCATGATTAGACGCGTCTGTAATTAAAGTGACGAAATTGATGTCCGGCAAGTCGTTTTGTAATTCTTGGCAAACATACGGTGCAATCACATTAGTAACGATGCTCTCACATTTGGTGCGAGCGCAATGAAACCTTACCATAGAAAAACAGCTTGGAATAATTTTGGACGAACAATCGGTGGAACGAAAACTGAGATTAGATTGTATTACGTGGTATGCCCAGACGCCTTCACAAGCTGCAATTTCTAAGTCAGACTTAGCCAATGTAGCACTTTTAAAGTATTCCGTGAATGAATGAGAGGACGATGCTAATTTTAATGCATTTTGGTGATGCATTGACTTTATATGCGATTCAATATCTGATTTGCCACCGTGAGCAATATTGAAGTATTTTGTACACACATCGCATCGCACATCACTATCACCTATTGTTTTTTAATAAATAAATATTTTTCTTTTAAGTTTTCGTTGAAAACATTCACTCCACGCTTTCTTGACATGTTGCACTTTTTGATTTGAGCTAGTGATGGGGAAGTCATCCATATTTTCGATAAAATAAAGCAAGGCGAATTTTACAAGGTGGCGTCACTAGCATATATGTAAGTTTCCCATGTGGCTATGTATTTTGTTTTTGTAAAATTTTCATACATCTGAATATTTCGGTACATTTGCTTGTACCCAAAGCTTCATTTCGGTACACGGTACTGAACCAAAAATTTAGGTATCGTACCGGTATTTAGGTACAGGTGGTCACCTTAGGTATACCTATGTATATGTACACTGGTAGAGTGTGAAGAACACTCGAAAAGTGGTACCGAGGAATGGTTGAAATTGAATCATGATTTGAAAAATAGAGGGATCCTATTCCACATACAAATATATACATATATCGATATATATATATATGTCCGTATATGCAAATATAACGGAAACCGTTATGTCTGAACGATATGAAATCCAAAATCCGTGATTGCAATTAAAAATTCAATAACTTACGTGCGAATAATTGATGTTCTCATATTAATTTGTACATATGTATGTATATGCGTGGGCAGCTTACAAAAATATTGTTGCAGATGCAGGCGCTCCAAAGTCGTGATCCTTTTTTGACGCTTGTATGCTGTAGTACTTTATTGTACTTGATAATATGCTATTTTCTACTTACTCAAGTAGTTTATTTGTAAAAAAGACTATATAGTACTTGTAAACTCGCGATTTTAAAGTTATTAAGACTTTTTCAAGTATTTAAATTGTAAAAGGCGGAAGCTTACTTAATCTTCTCTTTTGCACACACGAATGGATAAAGTTCGAGTGAAGAAATTTGGCTCGCAAGGACCAATGTTTAAATCAATGATGACTTGCGAGTGTTAAAGTCTATAATTCACTTTATTAACAAAGTAATGCTTAACACTAACAATATTGATTTATTAATTAAAGATGAAATATGTAACGTATATAGCAACATACGTTGATGACGATAATAAGAAAATATGTACATTTAATGCTTTACAAGAGCGAATTAAAATTACATTTAATGTATGAAAATGTAGATGTTGGAATTAATTAATGATGGTTCAATGATGGTTGTAATTCGGTTCACCGCAAGTGACCGGCACGAATAGAATGATGTATATTTGTAACTTACGTACTGATGTTGGTTTATACTTATCTTTGAATAGTCCAACGACGATAATATTACTCTTGATGAATGATGAAAATTGATGAATAAACTGATACGAATAAATGTGCTGGTCTGCTTGCAGGTAGTAGATAAACAAGAAGGAATCATACGAAAACACTTGCTTTTATACAGTGACATCACTGGAAGGCAACTCCTGTAAGTTCAGTTGGAAGTGTTGGATGGCAACTCCCGTGCACTTTTTCGAACTAGCGCAGGGATGTATGTAGATGGAAGTGTAGGAGTGTTTCATGAGCGCAAGTCAATCGAATATTCGGAAGTGAACGTAAGGCACTTATTTTCCGAAATACTTAAACAAATTTAAGTGGACGCAAGTCACTTAAACAATCTTGTTTTGTGATATTTTTCCGTTCGCGATGTAAAATTATCTAGTAAGGAGAAAGGAATTGAGAGAGAAAAATGACATTTCATTTTGCGAGGAATTGAATGTTACGGCGGCTTGATACTTGGTGTGTCGACAGGCGCTCGTAATAAATTGCAGGAAGGGGGGAGAAATAAAAACTCTTTAGTTCATATATAAATACAATGGTGGTATAGCAATGTTTATTTACATTAATGATCAACGAATTAAAAGGTGGAAGTGTTTAATTTAGAATCGAATTAAATTCACTGCAGTATAAAGTAATGGTGGATCAAACTAAGTGATCTGTATTATACCACGACTTACCTCACGGGAGTTGGCGGCTGGCGGTTTTATCGACGTTCGAAAAAGAAGTGGCAGAGCTATTATTAATTTAGTTCGTCGCACCCGCCGAATGCTAGCTCTCGCTATTATCCGGCCGGGTGCACGGTTATCGGTTTAAACCGAGATACATTGGAATAAAGCTCTGCTCATTAGGGTGTGCCGTAATATTTAGGCCGGTGGCGTAAACATGCCGGCCCCCTTGCGGCAAGCAACATCTAACACGCACCCGGCGGCCAAGTCCCGTAAAGGCAAGATGGATATGGCTAAACTTAAATTTAATTTGGAGTCCCGTGCTGGAGCGTCAACGCTGCGCAGATTCCCTGTGTGCGGTTCCTGTGGGTGAAAAGAAACTATTAGTCGATATGTACGTGGGTTGATTCTAGTGCACTTTACTTATTTTGGAACATATACCCGGTTATTGCGGGTGGGCTCCAGAGACGACCAAGCCAAATATGGTGGCTTGTGTCAGAAGCCCTCCCACGGTCGATGGTGGCGCGCCGCTGACCATAACGCTGGCGTACACGTCGGCGCCCAAAGTAAGCCGGACTGGTGAGGACCGGTGGAACGTCGGATCCGCCAGCTTCATAAACTGGAACGGAGTAGCTACGGATGGATCTAGCGATGTGGTTGGGCTAAGCCGCGAATATCGAGCCACCATTGTGGCCTGGGTCGTCACCTCTCCAGCTGTGCCATATTTTCCACGAAGGATGAGTGTGCACCTCGCGTAGTACGCCGTGCCGGTACGCTCCAATTGGAGGTCCTTAGCGAGGTTCGCGTCGATGATCGAGTTCGGAGCGCAGGAATCGATGAGCGCCCGCACTATGTGCAGTTTGCCCCCCGCAGCAATTCGAACCATGGCCGTTGGAGCGATGGCTACGAAGGCTCGTGTTATGGTGGTTGCTAAGGGCGCCTCCCTTAAGACGCGGTTCCGCGTCACCACGGCGCCCGCCGGTAGTACGGTGCGATGGGCGGAAAGGACGTGTCTCCGCGCCATCCCCGCGTTGCTTATTGAATGGCTTCTCGTGCTGAAGCGGAGGTCGAAAACGGCGGGGTGTCGATGCAACCTGTTGGGTCGCTGATGTCAGTGCGGTGACGTCTTCCCCCCTGGTGACTTCTTCGTCCGCAACTTGTTCTGCCCATGACATCGAGTTCTCCGCTATGTGGATGGATAGAGCGCTATCCGAACTGGCTTCATCATCGTTGTTCTAGTGGGTGGTCGGTGGTGCCTCGTCAGTGTGCGTGGAGGTATGGTGCGGTTCGTTGCATCGATGGCACCGGGCTTCGCTGGGGCATGCCCTACTGTGGTGAAACGGCGATAGACAATTTGCGCAGTACCGCGCCTCTATGATCACCCTGAAACGCTCTACGTTCGACATGCGTCGGTAAACGGGACACAGCAGAATACTATGCGACTTCTGGCACAAACGGCATGGAATGGTGAACGCGATGCCACGTGTCTCCGTTTTATTGCGTTTGACTCTGAATCCAGTCATTCTGGAACAGTAATTGGTTACTACGGTCAGAGATTTCCGTAGGTTGGGTGGCTTATGGGTCCTTCACAAACGTGGTTTTGGCTTATTCGTGCAGAAGGACTTGAAACTATTTGGGTATTTTCGTTGTTGATATGTTAAACCCTATAAAACATCATGCTCAAGAGGACGTGTTTCTCGCCCGTATGATACGGCGTACGGCACATTCGTGTTGACGAGTATCTCCTTACAGCATTATGCCGCAGCTCGCCTACAACACGGCTCAGTCAAGAAAGTACTTGCCCAAAAGTACTCATATCATTACGTAAAAATATTTTCTATTCTGCCATACCAAATAAAATGGGAAATTTTTCCGGTAAAAACAGAATTAAAGGGGACGATTTTAGAATGGGGTCCCATTGATAGGAAATACCGGGTATTTCAGGATGGTAGAGGGACCTCTCCTGATCACAAATATATATATCATAGGGTTCGGAAATGTACCACTTTCCAAATTCATGGGACACCATTCTAAATCGCAGCCTAATTAAATTGTCCAGTGGAAAAATAAGACCTTCAATAAACGGTTGATTGAAGTATTTTTACAAACGTCGTATTTCATAATTTAAAGTTAATAAATGCATATTCCCACTTGATGACGTACACATTCCTAATGGCCAAGACTTCACCTGGCTCCAAGTGAAATCAATCCTCCCGCACAATACGGCACGCTACGAAAAAGTGGTGGATTTTTGCAACGAGTACATACCCGTTACGATCATGTGTGGGTACCGATCGTTACGCGAAGTGGCTACGCTAATTCATTCAGCACTGCATACATTCCTTAATGAAATGTCATTAATGGAAAAATTGTAGCGAGGTAAGTAGTAAAATTTGTTGTTGATAATTTTTCTTAAATTAATTTGTAATTCTTTTATTCTAACATATATGGTTTTATTTGTTCTATTTTTCAGGTGACAAATTGATGCTTGGGCCAAAGGAGACTCTTAGAGGTAAGTATAAGTTTACGCTGCCGAAATCCTGTATCGTTTCGACAGCGTGGAAACCATGTATGTGCGTGTGTGTATCACCCGCTTTGGTCGCCGGCGCCCAGCGATGGATACATACATGAAAATTATGTAGATATCCAATTCTAATTTTTTAGGTTGTATGGGCAGCTTTCTATATGCCCCATCAATGAGCAGCCAAACATATGCTCCATCAATGGGCAGCATTCTATATGCCCCAACGGTGCATGCCACACAAATGTGTGACGCAAATATTAGTGCCCCATTGTGGCATGGCGCATGGGCGGGTGAGGAAATTTTATTGATGCGCCGGGGGAATAAAATGCAATGCATAGTTTGAGAGATGTGTGCACTACGATGGTGCGTATGGCTATTGAACTCTGATGCACGAGCCGTCTCCCGTGGGCAACAAACAAAATGCAAGTCACGGGTAACTTCGAAGGTGGCTGTTGGCATGATCGTTCCCCACAATAACCAAGCCTCAAGCCACAAAACAGTATGCAAGAGAAACAGCAACCGTTTTGGTTCAAATTATACATTTCATGAAATAAAATAGAGGAAGAGGTACAACGATGGGGATCTCACAAAATAGAAGCCAAAAACTTAGACAACAAGGAGATTGGAGTCGTATCGTCAGCTGCAGCAGCACGAACAGAGCAGTCTAAAATCAACATCGAATGCTGAGTGAGTTGAATGTGTGTTTTTATATTGTGTTGCATGTGTGTTTTTATATTGTTTATACTATGTTGTGGGATTTTGATCCGAAGGTTGCTGGTTTAAATCCCGACCATTTCCTTAAGTTTTTTTCCCTTTTAAATATGGTTTATAATAAATTCTTATTCGTGCAAGAGGAGATGAAGGGCCAATTTTTGGTATGCTGCTTGCAATTTTTTATACAGTCTGCTTCTGCAAGGCAAATATGTACATTTCTTCTGAGAAGCCTTTCATGGCACCCGTTTTAGAGAACCTTTTCAAATGATTTTTCATGTTGCCTGTAGGGGGAATCGAACCTAGGTCCTTCTGAATACAAATGAAGCATATAAAATTTAAAACATTATTTTTGAAAACTGAGAAGCTTTTCACCTCTCTGAGAGGTCATTTAAAACCATATCTAACCGTTTGTGTAATTTTTGTCACAAACTCGTTTGGAAAACATTTACTTTTTACGCTTGGAGAATATTGTTTAATAAACTAGCTTACTTCTTTGTTTATTGGGTAATATTGTCTGCAAGGAATTCACGGTATTTGTTTCTGTTGTGTGAGGGGGTGCCTAGTAAAAATGATACCCGTGTCCCGAATTTAGCACCATAGATATGTCATAAAAGTAGCCCAATTTTGGTTTATTTACAAAATGTGTTATGCCTAAATAGACCCATAAGCATGACAGAAACGAACGCAACTGGTTCCATCATTATTGAGTACAATATATGTATTCGTGGGGGTCCATTTCTTTCTTTTGATGAAATGGCTAAAAACTTAAAAATCAGGGCATAGTTTTTTCCTATTCGATTTCTAGATTATGTTCCAAAGTTTATTTAAAAATCTTCGATTTCGAAGTCGCGAAGGCGTATTTCAGGAGCCAAAATTTTTCATTTTGCTGAATTTTGTAAGACTCTTAAGTTAATAACACGGTTATTTAAGAGCCAAAAGTCTTCTTTTTGTTGAATTTTGTAAGTCTCCAGTACCTCAAACTGGTGATGTAGATGACTCTGGGGGGTACTCTTGTTGTCTTGGGCAACTTTTCAACTTCTGTGGCAGAGCGGTTCACCCGTCTGCGTTAGGGTTTCTGTTGGTCTCGCTATGTTTGGACGAGTGCATTTATTTTCTTGTGGCTGATCGGTTTGTCCGATTGCGGTGGGTATTAAAGAACTTGTTACATTTTAGTTTTGATTTTGTTAAGTCGCTTTGACTTAAGTTATGGCTTCCCTAAATCATTAAGTAATTAGAAGTGGAATTAGGGAGATTGAGAAGTGGAATATCACTAATGTTCGCCATCCTCGTTACCGGATGGTAGTAGGACCAATTTCGTAATTGGTCTGGTAGTCTGGCCCCTTGCTGTATCGAGTTCGACGACTCGGACTCGTTTATCGGGTCCCCGATGTAATTCCGCAATTCGACCTAATCTCCGTTGGGGGGTAAGTTGTCCTCCTTTATGACGACCAGGTCTCCTCGTTTCAAGTTAGATTGTGGATGTTTCCACTTCACACGTTTTTGCAATTCGGTGAGGTACTCGGTTTTCCATCGTTTGCAAAACGTTTGGTGTAGGGACTTAAGTTTTTCCCATCGGTTAACGAGCGAAGCGCGGTTCTCGCTAACGTCGATCTCCGGTGGGGCTAATAAATGCCCACCGATGAGGAAATGCCCTGGGGTTAGTGGCTCCAGGCTGGACGGATCATTTGAGGAGGGGCTTAATGGCCGTGAGTTGAGACACGACTCAATTCTACAAAGTAGGGTGCTGAACTTTTCAAGAGTAAATTTATGATCTGAAGCGATCCTCTTGAAGTGGTGCTTGAAGCTTTTTACCCCCGCCTCCCATAATCCGCCCATGTGAGGAGCGCCTGCTGGGATGAAATTCCATGTCAGGGCTTGATAGCTGTATTTGGATAGGGTTTGAGTGCGAGCGTCCGCTAAGAAGGCTTTAAGCTCGGAACGGAGCGCCCTGGATGCTCCGACAAAGTTAGTTCCGTTGTCGGAGTAGATATTCTTTGGACAACCCCGTCTACCAACGAACCGATCGAAAGCTGCCAGGAAAGCGGAAGTACTCAGGTCGCTAGTGGCCTCCAAATGAATAGCCTTGGTAGAAAAACAAACAAAGAGGCAGACGTAGCCCTTTGAAACACGACATCCTCTTCCGCTGTAGGATTTTATGTCGAAAGGTCCGGCAAAATCTACGCCGGCATTCGTGAATGCTCGGGAAAAGGTAGCGCGTTCCGGTGGAAGGTTCCCCATAAGTTGGGTTTGAGACCGCTTCCGGTAGTGCAAACCTTGCAATTATGAATGACAGAACGGATCATATTTTTGACCCTCGGGATCCAATATTGCGTACGTATGAGACGCAACATGAGTTGGTTTTCACCGTGAAGTGCGATCTGGTGTATAAACTGGACGAGAAGACGCGTGAAACGACAGCCGTAGGGGAGAATGATCGGGTGGCGCTCGTTGTAGTCGAGGTTTGGGATGCGGCAAGACGACCGCCCACCCTCAAAATGTTATGGTCGTCAACGAAGGGGTTAAGGGGCAGGACGTCGCTTTTCGTCCCGATGGGTTTTCCGGACTTTATGTTAGCCAATTCTTCAGGATAATGTTTCTTTTGATAAATTTCTATTAAGCGTCTAGTCTTGCCTTAATTTCGTCGGGCGAAATGAGGTACGACTGCGCTTTAAACGAAGATTTGGTTTTAGGATTAGTTCTTTGAGAGAACCTCATGACGTATGATATAACTCTCAAAGCTCTGGAAAATCGGAAAATCTATCAAGGGGGTCCTCACTATGTTTTACTTGCACAGCTGCGTGGCTTTGTATCGTTTTCCCTTCAATGTTCGTACCATATTCCTTTTCCTGGGTAGGCCATTTTGTCTTGTCTTCTTGTAACCAGGAAGGTCCCTGCCACCACAAAATGTTTTCGACTAAGTCCTTCGCTGATAGTCCTCTGCTGGCCAAATCTGCTGGCGACGAAGGTTGACCAGGAGCAGGGGGGTTTTCTGATCCATGCTAGAACAATCGTCGAGTCTGTCCATAGATGTGTGTTTATATTTCCTATGTTTAGGTTTTCGCGGCTGGAATCTATTATGTCGGCCAACAAGACAGCCCCGCATAGCTCAAGTCGTGGTAACGATATTGTTGTCTTCGCCATTAAAATATTGACGTGTACTTGATCCTTCACCTTTGCTCGTAGGTAGACTGTAGCTCCATAAGCCTTCTCTGAGGCGTCGCAAAACCCATGTATTTCTACGTCGTTAGTCGGTGTAAAATATACCCATCGTGGTATTCGTATCTGATCAATTGCAGGGTAATCCTGCATAAAAGTTTGCCATCGTTCGAGGGTAGTTGGCGACACTGGCTCGTCCCAATCTGTCCCTTCCAGCCAGATGTTTTGCATTAGGATTTTGGCTACGATGATGATTGGGGCCAGCCAACCTAGGGGGTCGAAAAGTTTGGCAATAGCCGAGAGTATTTCCCTTTTGGTTAAAAGATCTCGATTGTCGATTGGTTTCGCTATAAAGTAGAAGTGATCAGAATGTGCGTTCCAACGTATACCTAGTGTTTTGGCAGTGCTGGAGTCTTCGAACTCCAGAAACTCTTCATTGAGTAAATGTTGTTTAGGTAGCCCCTTGAGTATTTTACTGCAATTGGAAGTCCATTTTCGAAGGGGGAAACCTGCCGAATGTAGTGCTTGCGTGATTTCGTCTCTCGCTTGGATCGCAGAATCAATGGTGTGACCTCCTGCCAGGACGTCATCAACGTACATACTTGTCCGCAGGATATTTGCACCTATTGGTAATGAAGGCTCGACGTCATCTGCCAGTTGGTGCAGTGTCCTTATCGCCAGATATGGGGCACAGTTCACACCAAAGGTTACCGTCTTCAGCTCGTAGACGCGGATGGGATCCTTGGGATTGGTGCGAAAGACGATCCTTTGGTATTGTGTGTGGTTGGCCTTTACCCATATCTGACGGTACATCTTTTCGATGTCGCTGTTGAAAACATATTTGAAGAACCTCCAGCGCAGTAAAAGGATCGTTAAGTCGGCCTGGAGGACTGGGCCTGTATGTAGCACGTCATTCAGACTTGTGCCATTAGCCGTAGGACACGATGCGTTGAATACCACTCTGACTTTGGTGGTTGTGCTGTCTTCCTTTATGACCGCGTGGTGGGGCAAGAAATAACAGTCTGTGGACTGTGGTGGTATGACACTAGGAACTTTTGACATATGGCCTAATGTCTCGTATTCCAATACTACCCTATTGTACTCTGTCTGTAGGGCCGGTGTCTTTGATAGGCGCGTCTCATTCCGATAGAATTGAGAGCAGACACCCTTAAGAGAAGGCCCTAAGCAGATGTTGTTAGGAAACTCCTGTTTGAAAGGGAGGGCGACTGTATATTTTCCGTCGGAGTTTCTGGTCGTTGTAGCCTTGAAGAGTGCCTCGCAATAGGCATTATCTTCATTGAATTGCCGTTTCTTTGGCACATTTTCCAATTCCCAGAAAGAGGTTAACTGCTTATCTAGGTTGATTTCATTGAAAAAAGATACGCGATGGTTGGTTGGGTGAGGTGCGTCCGCGCGACCGGTTAAAATCCAACCGACGACGGTTTCTTGGGCGAGAAGCGTATTTAGAACGTTCTTCCGTATACCGTTCAGGATAATTTGGGGATAAATGTCGCCTCCTAGGATGAGGTCAACTGGTTTGGCCAAGATTAAGTCAGGGAATGCTTGCCGAGTCATTGCGTTAACTTGAAAAGTTGGAAGATCCCCTGTAAGTTGTTGTAGGACCAGGACCACTGTATCAATGCGCACTAAGGGGTCTGTGAGGGAACCTAATTGGATTTGACACGACTCTTTAACCTGCGCTGATGGCGTATTATTGATGCCCGAAACTTGGACATGCATGCGTTTTGACTGCAGGTTTATTCTCCTCTTTAGTCTTTCTGTTATGAAAGAACACTCAGAGCCGGAGTCGATCAGTGCTCTAGCGGAGTAATTGACTCCATTGAAGTGGATGTTAACCCGAGCCGTTCCTAATAATCCCCTCTTAGTTGTATTAGCTTGGCAAGACGAGACGTTATTAATATCTTTCCTCTTTTCAGATTCCAGACTGTCTCGCGCCTGCTGTGATGTTGAGGGCCTATCATCAGACGTATTTTGACGCCACCTCTGGTTAGTTGCTTTTGGCTGAGCTGTTGCCAAGTGGAGTAAGGTGTTGTGCCTTGCGTGACACGAGCTGCAGTTAAATGAACTTGTGCATCGTGTCACTGTGTGTCCCGCCGACAGGCAGTTCAAGCAACAATTGTTGGTTTTGATGTAGGCTATTCTGTCTGCAGTGGTTAGTCCGCGGAATTTCGGACAATTTCGTAATTTATGCTCTTTACTGTTGCACATTTTACATGAAGCTTTTGGGACGCTGGCTTGGTATACTCCAAGTTTCGCAGGCGTTTCCCGTGCATTATTTTGACTCCTGGGTGCTTTGGATGGTTTGCTACCCCGGAGGTCAGAGACGGTTTCCAACGTTTGGAACCGATTGGACAGGAATTTGTCCATATCCTCCCATTTTGGAATCTCTGTTTTGTTCTCTGTGGTTTGTTCCCATAAAGCCAGAGTGCATTCCGGGAGTTTCGTGGAGCATAAGTAAGTGATTATTGCATCCCAATTCGAAATGTCGGCGTAAGGCGTTTGTTCAATATGTAGATGGCCGTGAACAAATCCCTAAATGTTGGCCAAGAAAGATAGTCGCCTTTGAACACTTCGGTGTCACAAGGAGGGAGGCGTATGTTATTTTCTCTGCTGGAAGATTCAGAGACTTTGGGGGCAGTTGTGGCAGGTACGGATAACTTCTCGACATCCGCATTAATTGTGGCCATGCATTTCGCGTAGCATGCAAAACAGGCCTGGTTTTTATGTCGTAAAGACTGCAGGTCCTCTTTGGAGAGGTCAGGTGAGCTGAGTAGACTCTCATATGTGGCTTTAGTCTTCTTGACTGATGACTTTAACTCTTCTTGCTGTATTGCAAGGGTGTGCTTATCCAGCTCTTGGATCTGTATAGAGCTGAAGTCTTGCTCAAACTCAACTATACATTCTCCATTTTTTTAATTAATTTGAATATCTTGTCTCTTTAAAGGAAACAGAGAACAGGAATAACGACTCAAGAATTTTCGTGCTTGGAAGCGAGTTATGGTTGCCACAGATGTGTCTAATAAAGTGAAGTGATATTTGAAATTCGCACAGATAGAAATCTTGGTAGTATATATATATGTGGCGCGATTAATTTTTTAACCAAAAAATCACCAAAGGAGTGATAGGTTTGTAAATATGAACGTGAATCAGATAGAAATCTGTATCGTGGCGAAGTATGTGTGACCCAGATAGAAATTTGGAATGCCAATTTAATGTGTCTTAAATAAAGTGTATGACACAGATAGAAATCCAAAGGATTTAATGTGTCCTTTAGCACTCTGCCAGTGAACGTGTGTATAAGAATCAGAACAAAACTGAACGAAACGCCGAATAGCCAAAACCAATGTGAATCAAATCCAATAACGCAATTAATGTGTAAAAACGTTGTTTAAATATATTATTTATTAAACGATTAGAATTGATATACAAGATATTGTATTGATTAAAATATGTGAGTTTGCAACAACTATTGGACTGTTGTAGCACTGAATAAAAATGCCACTAGCCACCCAACGCAAGTGATTATTTTGAAGTGGCACGTATTTGTATATTGCCGCAAGTATTAAAAAAGAAAAATCGAGTGAATATTGTGGTATTAATTTGCAAATGCATCAACCAAGTGGAAGTGTAAATTGTTGTTGAAAATCAACAAACAATGGAAATTCTGATTATTTGAACAGAGACTGTACAGTGCTGGGGTGAAGTGTAAAATAAAAAATAAAAAACAAAAAATAAAGGTGATGAGCCACAGCCTGTCTGCCTTGAGCTGTGTCGAAGAGCCCTTACCACTGGAGGGGGGAACTTCTCGATAGTCAAAAGGCGCTACGTGTGCTTTTCAAACACAAGAACTTTCACTTGCTCCGATCTACAAATTATATCACACAATCACTCGCGATACGTCTATGCGTACTATAAAAAAAAAATGTGCACTAAAAATCAACCACTTACCTCGAATTTGATGTGAAATGATATATGGACTGTATGATGCGTGATGTCTGCAGGGTGGTATGATGTTAATGGACTGTATGATGTGTATGGATGATGTGATGTGATTATGCGTGTGATGTGATGCGATTCGAAATGGACTGTATATGTGCTTTTGTGGTACGATGTGATACGTTGTGTGTGTTGCTGTCTCTGTTACGCTGTCACTCGCTGCTCTGTATATTCGCTGTTTGTGATTTTGATGTGTCTCCGTGTATTTAATTGGAAGTTAAATAATTTTTGCGCTGGTTTATAATCCAAATGTTTATGAATGGTGTTCAAACTTGCTCACGGGATATTCCTGGCGAGATGGACCAAATGTTACGGCGGCTTGATACTTGGTGTGTCGACAGCCAAGTTATAAGCGCTCGTAATAAATTGCAGGAAGGGGGGAGAAATAAAAACTCGTTAGTTCATATATAAATACAATGGTGGTATAGCAATGTTTATTTACATTAATGATCAACGAATTAAAAGGTGGAAGTGGTTAATTTAGAATCGAATTAAATTCACTGCAGTATAAAGTAATGGTGGATCAAACTAAGTGATCTGTATTATACCAAGACTTACCTCACGGGAGTTGGCGGCTGGCGGTTTTCTCGACGTTCGAAAAAGAAGTGGCAGAGCTATTATTAATTTAGTTCGTCGCACCCGCCGAATGCTAGCTCTCGCTATTATCCGGCCGGGTGCACGGTTATCGGTTTAAACCAAGCATCGGCAGATTTGTAAATGCATGCGTATTAGTGAGAGCGCTTTGATCGCTAAAACCAATTGATTTTCGCGTCATTCGCTTGTTAGACAGTACAGTATAATAATTATGTTAGACAGCAACATGCAAACACATATGCGCAATATGGCAAGCAAATATTTTATAATGATGAATCCCTTTGCAATGTTTATTGAATGCTTTATTAAGATTTTTTTTTATTTACATACTACCCCTATAATTTTTACTACTCCCGCCATTATACGTACGTACATACATATTTTTCACATTCGCTACGCAAATATGCGACAACCATGCGCGATGTTGTTTTGCCACTTGTTCAGCGACGACTAAATCGTTTGGTAGGCAAAGAGCGCAATCTGTCTGTGTGAAGACCGTAACATGTTTGTCTGATCTTAAGATCTATGAAGCGCCGATGCTTGGTTTAAACCGAGATACATTGGAATAAAGCTCTGCTCATTAGGGTGTGCCGTAATATTTAGGCCGGTGGCCTAAACAGGAATATGAGCGGTTCAGGACAAGAGGAAGTAAGTGAATGTATATTTAAAGAAATCTTATATGCGTTTGTTTGGTTGTTGTGTTTTCCGACAGTGTGGATACTAGATTTATATTGAAACGAATTTCCGTCGTCCCTTGTCAATGTTGGTTGTGTAGCAAACCGGTTTCGTCGATGCGACGTTCTCAGAAATAAAGCATTAAAGATGTCGCATCGACGAAACCGGTTTGCTACAAAACCAAAATTGACAAGGGACGACGGAAAATCATTCTAATATAAATCTTATATATATTTCTGTAAGGTCTTTTTGTGTTTGCTCCCAATTTTCTGCTCTCATTTCGAACCAATATTAATAGGTATGGTACCATTTTAAAGCTGTGGGTTACCTCTACATGCGAAACTATATATTAATTACAGCAGTGCTTTTGCTTAAGCGTATTTTATAAAAATGAATTTGTTTAAATAAACCATTGTGAATGCGCAAAAAAATCAATTTGTACTGCAACGCTATTGTGACTGAAATTCATCAGACTTCAGAGCGGTGTTACCAGAAAAGGGGATATCGCCCGTTTTCGGGGATTTTCCGCCTGCGAATGTAATTTCGAAATGGTTTGGTATTTGTTTTCTTTAGGGGTTATTTGCAGTCAAAGTAGCAAGTTTTCATGTGGTTGTTGTAATCACATTAGGCCGTCCTTAAAAATGTCCAAAAAAGTGTTCTCCGCAGAAATGCTGAGTATGGCGTAGCCTGTGTTGGACTGGCTGCGGCCAATACACATTTTTTGAGCCGTTTCCCATAATTTTTTTTAATTTTTTTGCAGTTGACCCCTAAAGGAAACAAATACCAATGCTTTTTGGCTATAAAATCCCCAATTCATGAGCAACGTCGTTTGTTTTTCCCCTCTGAGGAATAAACTCAGAGCAGCACTACAAAAATTGGAAGAGAAATGTTTTTGAAGGTTCTAATGATAACCTCTACATTTATCGCGCCATAGTTCTTTTAGGTGTGTTTTTCCATGCTAGAAACAAAATTTGGCACTCTTGAAACTGTTTTGGTACAAAAAATAAATGTGAGTGGCAACACTGCGCTGGACTGGTACTGGTGCAAGTCTTTGATTTTGATTAAAAAAGACAATGCTGAATGGACATTCTTTGAAAATGTTCAAATGTAGATGGCGCGCGGGCGGGTAATTGCCAGCGGTGAAACATGCAGACATCTGAGGCCTCAGCGACAACTCAGCTGATATTCAGGTTTTAGGTAAAGGACATACACATACACAAACGGGTTACATGTACAGATATGTTTTGATAAGATTTTGCCCCACCGCCATAGAAATGTTATCACAATTCTGACGGCTCATTACCTAAGCCCTGAGTATCAGCTGATTTGTCCCTGATCGAACATAATGGACCAAATGTCCGGCAGGGAAGTGCAGTTGATTTTATTTGTGAATTGAAAATCTTTTATGGATGTTTCTTATTGGATCTTTTATTATACACCGTGGTAATTGGTAAGATCTAAAATGTGTATTTTTACCAGAGTTACATGTGTTCACATCATCATCATCATCATCATTATCATCATATATATTATTCCTGTAAGGTCTTTTTGTGTTTGCTCGTAATTTTCTGCTCTCATTTCGAACCAATATTAATAAGTAAGGTATCGTTTTAAAGGTGTGGGTTACTTCTACATGCGAAATCATTTATTAATTACAGCAGTGCTTTTGTTTAAGCGTATTTTATAAAAATTAAATTGTTTAAATAAACCATTGTGAATGCACGAAATAATCAATTTGTACTGCAACGCCATTGTGAATCATAGACTTTATCTACTGGGTTGCAGATGTAGCTGAGGGTAGTGGTGAAGTTCTGTGCGCAAGGCGCGCACGGGTCCATCTAGTTATTAATTATTATAATTAAATCGACCGTGAGATTTCCTTTGTTTTCCATTTTTTAATAAAAATGCGCGAAAATCAAATTAAAATTATATTTTTTCACGGCTGGATTTTCTATGACATGCAACCGTGAAAGTACCAGTTTTTACACCACCCCGTCTGAACGGGGTAAGGCTCAACCTCTCCCAAGAGGTCAGGTACCTCGGCGTTATCTTAGATAGCAAACTCAACTGGAACAAGCATGTTGAGGACAGATCCCGGAAAGCTATCACTGCCCTATACGCATCCAAAGCAGCCGTAGGGAAGAAATGGGGCCTGAACCCCCGGGTGATGCATTGGCTGTACACCGCTGTGGTAAGACCCATCCTCTTCTATGGTGTTGTTGTATGGTGGCCTGCACTAGAACGTAACAGCACCATAGGAAGGATGGGCAGGGTACAGCGGCCTGCGGCGGTGCTCATCACGGGGTCACTCCCCTCCACGCCTACCAAAGCTTTGGAGGTCATGCTCGACCTACTCCCGGTTGACTTGTACGGTAAACTCCAAGCAAGCTGCAGCGCAGTAAGACTGAGCGCTGTTCAACGATGGAACGACACCAGATTTGGACACGCGAGAATCTTGGAGACCATACCCCAAAATCTGAAAACCGTGGACTACAACCTACCTATAGGCCACGGCCCAAATACCAAGTTCTCCACCACAATCCCTAAGAGGGAGGAATGGAAGGACAGGCACTTTCTAAACCCGGATTCAGACTCCATATTTACAGACGGCTCGAAGCTCAACGGCAACGTGGGCAGCGGCGTCTATTCGGAGGATCTTTCGCTATGCTTAAGCATTAGACTACCCAGCCACTGCAGCGTATTCCAGGCTGAACTTACGGCCATAGAGGAGGCTGCTCGCTGGCTTCTATCTGAAAACCGCACATCTGTGTCCATATACAGCGATAGCCAGGCAGCGATAAAAGCTCTTCAGAGTAGTAACTCTACCTCGAAAGTAGCTCAAGACTGTAGGCAATTGGTCAATGAATTGTCTTCGAAATGCTCCACAGCGGTAGTATGAGTTCCAGGCCATAGCGATATTCCTGGAAACTGTGCTGCTGACGAGCTGGCAAGGAAGGCCACGGATCATACAGAGGAGAACCACATTAGAAGCATCTCCCCGCCTCTTGCCACGACTAAGCTCTGGCTACTACGTGAATTCGAGAAAAAGGCAAACTCTAGGTGGGCTACGGAAACGACATGCGAGGTGTCCAGGCAAACTTGGCCCCGCATCTGCCACAAACGAACCGAGTCCATACTCAAACTTGACCGACCCTCCCTTGGTCTGTTGATCGGGGTGCTCACGGGACACAGTCTCATGGGCGTACATGCCAAGCGCATGGGGGTTGCTTCAAATGATTTCTGTCGCAGCTGCAGGGACGAGGAGGAAATCGAGAGTGTAGAGCACCTGCCTAAGCAGGTGCCTACTCCTCGGCCTAGCGGAGTTAGGCTCTGCCGAAATTGGAGACATTCTGCGCTTTATTAAGCGTACAGGGTGGTTCTTTCAATGAACAGTTCTCTTAAAGGTAAAAGGGACTTAAACCCGCTCAGTGGTATCACAATGGGCCAGTCGGCCTAAGTGCCGAGAGGCGGCCACATTAACCTAACCTAACCTAACCTAACCGTGAATCAGCTGACAGCTAAACTTTGCAAATTTTTTGCAAATTTCGCGTTCGCGTACAAATTAGCAATCATCTCTCATTGAGAGAGAATCTGACAGAAGAGAGAAAAACTTTGTTATTGGATAATTCTTACTGAACTTTTAGACGAACACACCTAATATCTACAAAATACGCTTGGTCAGTAACGTAAACAAAACGCGACCAATTAATTCCTGACGCTATGTATTTCTCTTTTTATGACACTTTCCCACGACCAAAGCATTGAAGTGGCTTAGAACCAAAGATGACATCTTTGCTTAGAATGTATGTGTGATCATGTGTTGGGCTGTTTTCCCTGCAAAAAATTGTGAGACTAATCTTTAAAGAGAGCAAATCCTTAATTAATCTCTTTTGTCTGCAAAAGGGTACAATTGATCTCAACTATTTCCTTATAGGAACAATTCAAGACAAGTATATTTTTCTTGGTGAAAAATGCAAAAATCCAGTCGTAATGGGCAAATAATTTCGTTTTTTTTTTCACGACTATGGAGTTACACACAGCAGGCAGGGTGGTGTCCTACCACTACATTGAGGAACTCTATATCGTGTAAGTGTTAAACGTTCACGTGAAGGGAGTATCTCTACCTATTACACTGTACAGCACCCGACTGGGTATTTTACCAAACCAATTTCCTTCAATAGACAAAGACGTAAATAAAAACTGTGTATACCCCGTTTTTCGAAGTTATCCTCCAAAATTTAGTAATTTGCTTTCGAAATTCGATATTTGCACTTTGATAATTTCCGTGGATTGTTTACAAAATTTAAAAACAAAAATGTGGGTGTGGTCTGCCTTCTTTACGCAATCGACTGGTATACTTTTTTTTTTTTTTGGAAAGTTATGTAAAAAGTGTTGTACAGTTTCGATAAACGGCACACCGTTGTAAATATGCTTTGATACCCTTTCTTTTGATATGCATACCTTTATGACTTTTCTTATAAAAATTTGGTAGAAAAAAACACTTTAATTGAAAAAAATTCCAAAAAAAATGTTTGAAGTCATATTTTTCGAACTTCCTTGTCACAGACTTTGAAAATCTTTACGGCGTTATATTTGTGCTTAATTTCCCTTTATTTTGATGTGCATATCTTTATAAGTTTTATAATTAACATTTTCAAAGAGATAAACCCCAAACAAATTTCGAACTTTTTGTCACCAACTTGCATTAACTGTATGCCATTATATTTACACCTAAATTCCCTTAATTGTGATTATCCATGAACATATTACAAAAAAAACAGTATTAAGGTATTTTTATTTAATTGTCCTTGTAACACTTTCAAACCAAAATGGTTCAACTTACATACATAAACTAATTCATTAACTTTCATTGGCTTGGTAGTCCCCGTACAAGCTTTCATCAGCAACTTTCAACCACTCACATAGTACATATATCCGCTATCATAGAGTTTAGTTTTTTGCCTTTCTAACGGGCCTCCATTTAAGCTACTGTTTGTTGGAAGCGTTCCCCTTGTTCATCCGATTCCGTTGAGAGTTGGCGATCAAACCAGTCAAGATGACTATGCATCAAATGCACTTTTAATGACATATTAACTTTTGCATGTGAAAATGCTTCCATTAGGTTGTCGACGTACTCACGGAAATGTTCATGCCGATTTCGCAGATCAAAACACTCTTTATAAAGTGCAAAATTGCTTGACATTCTTCGGTCATTTCGTGAGCTATTAATAATTACATGCACTGAAGTCGGATGCGATTGATTTAATACAAAATGCTATTGTTAGCGCATACACAGTTTAAAATCATGGCACAAAAAAAGGGAAATCTAGCACCAAAATAGCGACGTAAAGATTTCCGAAGTCTGTGACAAGAAAGTTCTAAAAATACGACTTCAAACGTTTTTTTTTAATCATAAAGTCATAAAGGTATGTATATCAGAAGAAGGGGAATCAAAGTTGCTTTTCAACGGTGTGCCGTTTTTATACCCAGCGTACTAGTACTAGTACAAGGGTATATTAATTTTGTCCACATAACGGTACTATGTAACGGCGCAAAATAAGCGAGTTAGATATGGGTTCCATATATGAAAGTTCTTAGGTTGAAAAGAGGAATTGATTAAGGCATGTCCGTCCGTCCGTCTGTCCGTCCGTGTACACGATAACTTGCTATTGAAAATGGGCGAAATCGAACCACGCCCCCTTTTTCGATATCGAAAATTTCGAAAAACGTATAAAACGGGTTAATTCCATATCAGAAGCAGCTACAATGATAAAATTTGCAATATGTATTGGTTTATATGTTCTAAGGCGGATTTTATCAAATTTTTTGAAAAGGGGTGAGATAGGTTTACGAAACTAGGTACCAGGCATGTTATGTTTATGTAGAGTACTGAGCACAGAAAATAAGAAAAATCGGTGAACGACCACGCCCCTTTTTGGACTAAAGTTCTCTAAACGAGAGTTAGGAAACCGGAATATGCAATATCTGTTTAACTGATAAAGATATAATGCTAAAATTTAGTACACTCATTCACCTGATGATGTTATTAGTGATGTTTAAAGGTTTTTTGGTAATATTTTGGAAAATGGGCGTTGCACCGCCCACAAATGAATAAAGATCTGCAATGAAAACTGATCTTCAAATAGGGACAAACAACATAATAAAATCCGTGGGCGTGCCACCACCCACTTTTTTAAAATTAAGTAAATACGTTAAAAGTTATGGGCATGGTATAACCCTTGTAAAGATCGATTCAGTACTTTTGGCTCATGTAAGCGGTTAAAGCTTTATAAGCAAGGAGCGTGGCCGCGCCCACCAAATTCGCTTTCTTCGCCCCTTTTTCTGAAAACTAACGCTGGGTATTTAATGTTCGGTTGACCCGAACTTAGACTTCCTTACTTGTTTGAAATCGGTTCGATGAAAATTTAAATATTCGACTTTGAACTTTTTCAAAAATCTTAACCTTGACCCCGTATAACACTTGTTACATAACTTTCCAAATAAAAATTGTATACCAGACGATTGCGTAATGAAGGCAGACACAGCCAGATTTTTGTTTTTGAATTTTGTAAACAATATCGAATTTCGAAAGCAAATGATTAAATTTTGGAGGCTAACTTCGAAAAACGGGGTATACACATTTTTAATTTACGTCTTCGTCTATTGAAAAAAATTGGTTTGTTCCAATACACAGAAAAAAAGTTGATTTTGTCGAATAGTGTTAACAATTACCTTGAAACACTGAGTCCGCAGTTCCCTTGCGGAACTTACCCGACTATGGCAGGAACTACTTGGTACGGACAGTGCAACCTTATAGTAAGTTTCCATCAATCTGAATAGCGAAATATATATTTCTAATGTAGGTACCTACATTAGGGTGGTCCTTATTTGTATGGAGAAAATTCTATCATCAGATTTCCAAAGTCTCAACCCCTATATCATATTCCCATATTTTTCATATTTCATATTTATAGTAATATAGCCGAAGATATCACACAAACAGTTTTATCCCGATTGGAAATGGTTTCGGCATGTCGCAGACTGGTCAAAGTCTAGATTGCTCTATGGAGACTCAAAAAATAAAAGTGATTTTTCTCTTTATCTAATACTCGAAATCGGTAGCCCTATGGTAGATAGTATCAGAGGCAAATTCGGGTAAAAAATGTTCAGACTACCCTATGAGACACGAAAAATAAAAGTTATTTTTCCTTTTATCGAATACCCGAAATAGATAGCACTATGGTCGTAGATATCACGTAAAAAAATTTGATTATGATTGGAATTGCCTAAGGGGTGTCGCAGGGGGGAAAAATTCAGACTACCATATGAAGACACAAAAAATTAAAGTGATTTTTCTTTTTATCTAATACCCAAATTAGACAGCACTATGGTCGGAGATACCACATACAAAATTTGGTTATGATTGGAAAAGCCTAAGGCGTGTCGCTGGGGTTGAGAGTCCAGATTAACCGATGGCGACGCAAAACATATTTTGTTTTTATTGAGTTATTTTATAAAATAACAATAAATTCATGTTCGTTCATTTTACATCATAACACAGGTCAACAGTGATTTTGGTGCTGTTAAAAGTAAAACTGATTTCAAGTATATTCGGTACGCTGATAAAAACTGTGTACTTTCTTTTATAATGCTACGCACAGTTTTTCAAGATAGGGGCCAAAAACCCCTTTTTACTAGGTTAAGGCATGTATTGTCTTATAACTTTTTTTTTTGTTTGTTTGTTTGTGAATGAGGTATATCAGGACAATCACGTTGCATCCCCTAAGTAGCCACCCATAATATTTTGATCCCATTGGCCTCGGTACTTCTCTTCCATAGTTTTTAGGTCCTGGCGAAACCGACCCCTTTTTCTTCGCTATAGGAACCAAGATTCTCTGGAAACTGCAGGGCATAATTGTGATATCAAAACAATAAGAATGGTCTATATTAGGGCTATGCGATTAATTGATTAATCAAAATTTTGATTATTCATAATTTCGATTACTCAATTAATCGATTAATTATTAAGATTTTGATTAATAAAAAAAAACTAATTGATTTTTAGAAAAAATTACTTTTAAACATCAACAAACTTGAGAAATTCTGCGAGAAATGGTGGAACATAGCGGAAATGGACCACTCCGAGACCAGGCTCGAGATGTATTTGGACGAACAACAAACGAGCAGACGCAGTGGAGTCAGCCTACGAAGCGGCACACATTAGCACAACGGAGGATATGATGTCAATGAGCACAAAACTCAGGATCAAAGAGATGATTAGGACCCTCCAGCCTAATCAAACCAACGCAAATCAAAGTCCCTGCATGCGACACGGAAATCTTCTACGGTGGGTACGAAGATTGGCCGTCGTTCAGGGATATCTTCACTGCGGTCTACATAAATCACCCTAAACTCTCTCAGGCTCAAAAGTTCTACCACCTGAGGGTACAAAACCCGAGGCAAAGCAGCCCTGATCATTAAAAAATACGCTCTTAATGATCAAAATTTCGAGCTAGCCTGGAAAGCACTAAAATCCAGATACGAGAACCAGACGCTTTTCAATATGCCCACAGTTTTTTCAGAAAATGGTGAAAGGTACCCTACCGATAACTGGAACCCCATCCTCGTATATTTATGTTCACCAAAACTCCCTGATGAAACCCTAGCCCTAGAAAAGAGCTACCACTTTGGTCGGAGATGGAAAAATTTCTCACGACAAGGTACGAAGTGGTAGAACGACTCGGCACTTATCGACCGAATAAACCCCGCAACCCTAACTCAAGCATCACCCACAGATCTTCGACGACCCCACACCAGTCGAACTTCAGGAAAAACACCCAAACATTCCATGTGGACTAAAAGAAGCAACCCTCATGTAAACTCTGCAATTTAAATCACGCGCTGTGTAAAATTCAGAGACCTCTCTACTCAAGAGCGAAGTAAATTCGTAAAAAAAAACAATTATTGTACCAATTTGTTTTTCTTGCTCGCATTTGGAAAAGGGTTGTTGTAGCAATTTTACTTGCCTATATTGCCAAAAACGGAATCACTCTTTACTCCATTTCCAAACAAAAACCAATACTCAAAACTCAGCCCAAAGGAACAAGGCATATACCACGCCCCACGTGGCTCCAACCCAAAGTGAAGACTCAGCCTGACCATCTACCTCAAAGGAGGCAAATCGAAGCCAGTCAACTCCAAATCCTTTTAAGGAAAATTCAACGTCGACTCACTTCGCAAGTAGTATCGAAAAAACACTCTTACCCACAGCTTTAGTCACAGTGCCAGCTAATATCGAATATCACAAAATTCCCGCACTGATAGACCAAGGCCTGAAAAAACCTTTGTAGCCTCTAGAATCCAAAAACTCTTGCAGCTACCAACCAAGGAAACCCACTATAAAGTATCGGGAATGGGAGGTTCGGTAGTGCAGAACTCAAGTAAGATTTGCGAGATAATTCTCTGCACAGCTAATCTAAAAACTCAAATAAAAACTCGAGCAATCATACTGCCTAAATTAACTCATTTTCTTCCCAGCTTCAAAGTTTCGACAGTAAAGTTGAGGGAAATTGCAAATTTGACACTCACTGACCCTCAAAATTTACTAATGTAATTAATGACAATATTAATTGCACTGAACTGTCAAATATTTTCATTTTCTATATCCCATCACGCGAACTACGGCAAAATAGGTTACACTGGATCACAAATTCCAACTTTTTTTCTGAACCAGAGACGCCATAGTGAAACTCCTATGTAAAATCACCTCCTAATTCCGAAAATCAAGGTTATTGTCACTTGAATGGTACCGTTTTTGAGATATTTACGATTTACCGTTATTTCAAAAAACAAAAAAGATGGCTCCACTTAATCGTGTATATCTCAAGAACAAACTGAGTTCTTCCAAAACGGTTTGAAAAATTTGAAGCTTATAAAATTTACTATAATCAGTACATACAACACTTTTTGCTAGGTCCTGCAGATTCAAACATATTGAACAATCATTACGGATTTTTAAAATTTTTTTTGTAAAAATATAAAAAAATTTGTACTTTGCGAGGAAGCATCTCGAAAACTTTGTGTTTTTTTGCAGACATTTTTCCCCCACTCTAAGCTCTGTTTTATTACAAAAAAAATAAGCTATCAGTGAACAAAATCTATGAACTAATACAAAAGTTATAAGCATTCAAGTAAATATATCCATTTAATACTTAAGTACCCTACAAATAAATAATAGCATATGTACATATGGTTCTGTCTTAACTATATGATCTTATTTTATAATTGAAAAAGTTATCCCACGCTGCTGCCTCCACTGGTAACAATAGTTCTTTGAAATGGTTATTGGTCATCATTTTCCTTATTTGCGGTCCCACAAAAATCCCTTCCTTTATTTTTGCTTCTGAAATCTCTGGGAAGATTGTCTTCAAATGATGAAAAGCTTCGCCTTCTTTGTCCAAAGCCTTCACAAAGTTTTTGATAAGGCCGAGCTTGATGTGGAGCGGAGGTAGAATTAGTTTTTCCTTCTTTATAAGTGGAGAGTATTTTATGTTATCTACCCCAACTTGAAACTCGATTCGTTCTGGCCAATCCTTTATGATGTAGTGGTCTTGACGAGCTCGGCTATCCCATTTGCATAGAAAGCAACAGTATTTTGTGTATCCACTTTGTAGGCCACATAGCATTCCAACGACTTTAAGATCGGCACATATTTTCCAATCATGTTCTTCGTATTTGATTAACTTGAGCAATTTTTGCATTATCTCATATGTTTCCTTCGTATTTACTGCATGCGCGATCGGGATAGATGGCTTTTGGTTGCCAATATGCAATAATACGGCCTTTAAACTTAATTTATTGCCGTCTACGAACAATCGCCACTCTTTTGAATCATATGGTTCACCAAATTGTTTGAATAGACCAGCAATGTCTTTGCAGTAACAAACACTGTCAAGTCTCAACCCCTATATCATATTCCCATATTTTTCATATTTCATATTTATAGTAATATAGCCGAAGATATCACACAAACAGTTTTATCCCGATTGGAAATGGTTTCGGCATGTCGCAGACTGGTCAAAGTCTAGATTGCTCTATGGAGACTCAAAAAATAAAAGTGATTTTTCTCTTTATCTAATACTCGAAATCGGTAGCCCTATGGTAGATAGTATCAGAGGCAAATTCGGGTAAAAAATGTTCAGACTACCCTATGAGACACGAAAAATAAAAGTTATTTTTCCTTTTATCGAATACCCGAAATAGATAGCACTATGGTCGTAGATATCACGTAAAAAAATTTGATTATGATTGGAATTGCCTAAGGGGTGTCGCAGGGGGGAAAAATTCAGACTACCATATGAAGACACAAAAAATTAAAGTGATTTTTCTTTTTATCTAATACCCAAATTAGACAGCACTATGGTCGGAGATACCACATACAAAATTTGGTTATGATTGGAAAAGCCTAAGGCGTGTCGCTGGGGTTGAGAGTCCAGATTAACCGATGGCGACGCAAAACATATTTTGTTTTTATTGAGTTATTTTATAAAATAACAATAAATTCATGTTCGTTCATTTTACATCATAACACAGGTCAACAGTGATTTTGGTGCTGTTAAAAGTAAAACTGATTTCAAGTATATTCGGTACGCTGATAAAAACTGTGTACTTTCTTTTATAATGCTACGCACAGTTTTTCAAGATAGGGGCCAAAAACCCCTTTTTACTAGGTTAAGGCATGTATTGTCTTATAACTTTTTTTTTTGTTTGTTTGTTTGTGAATGAGGTATATCAGGACAATCACGTTGCATCCCCTAAGTAGCCACCCATAATATTTTGATCCCATTGGCCTCGGTACTTCTCTTCCATAGTTTTTAGGTCCTGGCGAAACCGACCCCTTTTTCTTCGCTATAGGAACCAAGATTCTCTGGAAACTGCAGGGCATAATTGTGATATCAAAACAATAAGAATGGTCTATATTAGGGCTATGCGATTAATTGATTAATCAAAATTTTGATTATTCATAATTTCGATTACTCAATTAATCGATTAATTATTAAGATTTTGATTAATAAAAAAAAACTAATTGATTTTTAGAAAAAATTACTTTTAAACATCAACAAACTTGAGAAATTCTGCGAGAAATGGTGGAACATAGCGGAAATGGACCACTCCGAGACCAGGCTCGAGATGTATTTGGACGAACAACAAACGAGCAGACGCAGTGGAGTCAGCCTACGAAGCGGCACACATTAGCACAACGGAGGATATGATGTCAATGAGCACAAAACTCAGGATCAAAGAGATGATTAGGACCCTCCAGCCTAATCAAACCAACGCAAATCAAAGTCCCTGCATGCGACACGGAAATCTTCTACGGTGGGTACGAAGATTGGCCGTCGTTCAGGGATATCTTCACTGCGGTCTACATAAATCACCCTAAACTCTCTCAGGCTCAAAAGTTCTACCACCTGAGGGTACAAAACCCGAGGCAAAGCAGCCCTGATCATTAAAAAATACGCTCTTAATGATCAAAATTTCGAGCTAGCCTGGAAAGCACTAAAATCCAGATACGAGAACCAGACGCTTTTCAATATGCCCACAGTTTTTTCAGAAAATGGTGAAAGGTACCCTACCGATAACTGGAACCCCATCCTCGTATATTTATGTTCACCAAAACTCCCTGATGAAACCCTAGCCCTAGAAAAGAGCTACCACTTTGGTCGGAGATGGAAAAATTTCTCACGACAAGGTACGAAGTGGTAGAACGACTCGGCACTTATCGACCGAATAAACCCCGCAACCCTAACTCAAGCATCACCCACAGATCTTCGACGACCCCACACCAGTCGAACTTCAGGAAAAACACCCAAACATTCCATGTGGACTAAAAGAAGCAACCCTCATGTAAACTCTGCAATTTAAATCACGCGCTGTGTAAAATTCAGAGACCTCTCTACTCAAGAGCGAAGTAAATTCGTAAAAAAAAACAATTATTGTACCAATTTGTTTTTCTTGCTCGCATTTGGAAAAGGGTTGTTGTAGCAATTTTACTTGCCTATATTGCCAAAAACGGAATCACTCTTTACTCCATTTCCAAACAAAAACCAATACTCAAAACTCAGCCCAAAGGAACAAGGCATATACCACGCCCCACGTGGCTCCAACCCAAAGTGAAGACTCAGCCTGACCATCTACCTCAAAGGAGGCAAATCGAAGCCAGTCAACTCCAAATCCTTTTAAGGAAAATTCAACGTCGACTCACTTCGCAAGTAGTATCGAAAAAACACTCTTACCCACAGCTTTAGTCACAGTGCCAGCTAATATCGAATATCACAAAATTCCCGCACTGATAGACCAAGGCCTGAAAAAACCTTTGTAGCCTCTAGAATCCAAAAACTCTTGCAGCTACCAACCAAGGAAACCCACTATAAAGTATCGGGAATGGGAGGTTCGGTAGTGCAGAACTCAAGTAAGATTTGCGAGATAATTCTCTGCACAGCTAATCTAAAAACTCAAATAAAAACTCGAGCAATCATACTGCCTAAATTAACTCATTTTCTTCCCAGCTTCAAAGTTTCGACAGTAAAGTTGAGGGAAATTGCAAATTTGACACTCACTGACCCTCAAAATTTACTAATGTAATTAATGACAATATTAATTGCACTGAACTGTCAAATATTTTCATTTTCTATATCCCATCACGCGAACTACGGCAAAATAGGTTACACTGGATCACAAATTCCAACTTTTTTTCTGAACCAGAGACGCCATAGTGAAACTCCTATGTAAAATCACCTCCTAATTCCGAAAATCAAGGTTATTGTCACTTGAATGGTACCGTTTTTGAGATATTTACGATTTACCGTTATTTCAAAAAACAAAAAAGATGGCTCCACTTAATCGTGTATATCTCAAGAACAAACTGAGTTCTTCCAAAACGGTTTGAAAAATTTGAAGCTTATAAAATTTACTATAATCAGTACATACAACACTTTTTGCTAGGTCCTGCAGATTCAAACATATTGAACAATCATTACGGATTTTTAAAATTTTTTTTGTAAAAATATAAAAAAATTTGTACTTTGCGAGGAAGCATCTCGAAAACTTTGTGTTTTTTTGCAGACATTTTTCCCCCACTCTAAGCTCTGTTTTATTACAAAAAAAATAAGCTATCAGTGAACAAAATCTATGAACTAATACAAAAGTTATAAGCATTCAAGTAAATATATCCATTTAATACTTAAGTACCCTACAAATAAATAATAGCATATGTACATATGGTTCTGTCTTAACTATATGATCTTATTTTATAATTGAAAAAGTTATCCCACGCTGCTGCCTCCACTGGTAACAATAGTTCTTTGAAATGGTTATTGGTCATCATTTTCCTTATTTGCGGTCCCACAAAAATCCCTTCCTTTATTTTTGCTTCTGAAATCTCTGGGAAGATTGTCTTCAAATGATGAAAAGCTTCGCCTTCTTTGTCCAAAGCCTTCACAAAGTTTTTGATAAGGCCGAGCTTGATGTGGAGCGGAGGTAGAATTAGTTTTTCCTTCTTTATAAGTGGAGAGTATTTTATGTTATCTACCCCAACTTGAAACTCGATTCGTTCTGGCCAATCCTTTATGATGTAGTGGTCTTGACGAGCTCGGCTATCCCATTTGCATAGAAAGCAACAGTATTTTGTGTATCCACTTTGTAGGCCACATAGCATTCCAACGACTTTAAGATCGGCACATATTTTCCAATCATGTTCTTCGTATTTGATTAACTTGAGCAATTTTTGCATTATCTCATATGTTTCCTTCGTATTTACTGCATGCGCGATCGGGATAGATGGCTTTTGGTTGCCAATATGCAATAATACGGCCTTTAAACTTAATTTATTGCCGTCTACGAACAATCGCCACTCTTTTGAATCATATGGTTCACCAAATTGTTTGAATAGACCAGCAATGTCTTTGCAGTAACAAACACTGTCCTCCTTCGTATAGTACTTGGAAAATTCTTCGTGACGAGTTCTATAATCGCCCCTATTACGGTTGTCAATACTTTTAAGTATTGACTTTTTGTTGACGAATCGGTATCGCCATTGTCAATTTCGATAACTATTGACAGCTGTTGAAACTATTTTGGTATTTACGACAACAATAGTGATATTCTATTGACGGGCGTT
Organism: Sphenella marginata; assembly: GCA_951509765.1. NCBI lineage: Eukaryota > Metazoa > Arthropoda > Insecta > Diptera > Tephritidae > Sphenella > Sphenella marginata. The sequence goes on from OX608078.1 coordinate 14,471,816, forward strand.
AACATAAAACTTGTCAACACGGTTTTTGGTGACGACAAGCGCTCAATTAAATATTCTGCTGTAAAAATTTGGTAAAATAATTCTGAATTATACCTTTTTACACACTTTATTTGCTTAGTTTTTATTTAATTCAGGAAAATGGAGAGAAAAATTAAAATAACAAACAATAACCAAATTGCACAGCTTATTTTAGAACTAGAAAAAATGGTTCAAGGTGTTCTCAAAAGTGGAAGTTGCATGAGTTGCATTGTTCAAAGATTAGTTTTCAAAAACAGAATAAATATTTTTGTTTTATGCAGAAAATACTGAAGTATTTTATATTTTTTAATAAAAACAACCAAAAACGAATTACAAAAAGCTTTAATTTGTTGCCGTATTTGCGAAGCTTCCATGTTTTGCAAGTCGTCAGATAAATCAACTTCAAACCCGTCTTGAACATTTTCAGCTTCGGATGATGAATTGAAGCTTGATGACTCTAACGTCAATACAACGATTATGTAAGGCAGCGTCCTTACCTCCGTAACAATAACCTGGAGGGGGAAATCCGATATTTTGTTTCAGTGAAAAGTTATTAGTGAAAAACCGACCCGGGTCAGATCCCCAATTCGGGGCGTGATCCATGGTATTTATGTGCAGAACACCTTTCCGCATTGGCGGCCTTGGGCCGCGCTTAAAAAAAACCCTGGGCTACGCCATTCCAACTCCGGGTGGTTGCCTGAACCGTGGCAACGTGCCACGGTACGCACACTTTTTTACTTTTTTGGCTTAGCCTAATGTGCCATTACAACAACCACATGAAAATGACAGAAAAATTGTGAACTTTAACTGCAAATATCTCGCAAAATTCTTAAAATATCTGATTTCCCTCCAGATTATTGTTACGGAGGTGAAGACGCGTCTCTTGATACCTCTACCGAGATTTTTGGACGTGTATTAGCACTTGACGTTCGATGGAAAGTATTACCGAAAGTTTTACCGCGATTTGCGTTGCTTTTTCCGGCTTATAATGTAAAAAAACATCTTTAAACAAAAGTTTAAATCTTAAGCAGAATTATATGCGCAACAAATTGTAAATAAACAACTGTCAAAAGTATAAGGATCGTAGTTTTGCTATTAAATTATCGATAACACGTCAACGTCAATACATTGATGAAGTAAATACCAGTTTTCCATTGACGCGACGTTTATATTGATGTTGATATTAATACGACGTGACATTTGATGTTGACAACCGTAATAGGGGTGAATATGTTACCTTAACATCGGATGAAACAAATTTAAATTGTTGCATTCGAGAGGCGTGTAGTTCGGCCTTTTCCTTTGACAATTCCAAATCCCTTATCCAATCATTGAGTTGTGCTTGTGACAAAGAATTTCTTTCGTTTTCCGTTTGAAATTCAGTACAACATGATGCCGCGTAATCAGATACTACTGTTGACAATGAAACTGGAGCCGGAACTAAAGTTAAATTTGATTCTGGCAATGTCGCTTCTGTTGAAATTAGTTCTGGTAATGACACTGTAGATACGCTCGCATAGGTTACTTTTCTGGACTTTCCAACCCCAAGTACTTTTGTAGTACAAATATAGCAGTCCGTTGAATGGCAAGTTGGTTCCCTCCACTTCATTGGTGTAATAAATTTCACACGTCGCCTAAATAGATAGTTTCAGAAATTAGTCAGCTATGCATTAAAATAAATTAATTAAATTAATATGCATTAAATAAATTCCTAATTTTTACAACGTACCTTTTTCTTCCGGTTTCCGAAGAAATCAATTCGACTCGGCATGTGGTGCACACAGTGTTCGGTGTCCATGGTTTTTAGGCTCAATTCCAAAACACTTATAGTATGTAACTTTCAAAGGATTTGAAAACACACGTCTCATAATTTTAACAATAAATTGACCGCAGATGAAACAGAACATATCTGGATCATTTGTACACTCAAACTCTCGCGCCCTTTTATTCATTTTTTATTTTTAAGTAAATGACGGGTTATAAACTGCAATTATAAACTGAACTGTATCCGGCGAGCCTTGCAGATATTATGAAGGAACAAGGCGCATGTACTCTTATTTATACTTAGATCCAGTAAAAATTCAAGCCTACCTAAACAAAAAGGTTCCATAGTTCTACAAAGAAAACACTACCTGCCTCAAAAATATGCTCTTGTTTAAAATGTACCTAGGTTTGAGAAAACGACACTAACTAATAACTTTTCGAAAATCTACCTGCTAACTAACTGATATACGAATACTAACACATACATATGTACCAGTAGGGTACTTAAGCATTAAATGGATATATTTACTTGAATGCTTATAACTTTTATATTAGTTAATCGATTTTGTTCACTGATAACTAGCTTATTTTTTTTTGTAATAAAACAGAGCTTAGAGGGGGGAAAAAATATCTGCAAAAAAACAAAAGGGGTTTCGAGATGCTTCCTCGCAAAGTGCAAATTTTTTTATATTAAAAAAAAAAAAGATTTTTACACAAACAACAAGCTTGTGTTTTTGGTCTTTATATTTAAAGTATCCTGGTTCGGTACGAGCTATAGACCTATTAATAATTTTTTCTGCAGCGAAAAATTATTGTTGTTTTTGGGTTTCTTAATAATTTTTTTATTAATTATTAAAAGTTTTGTTGAGTTGAAACGTCTAAAACGTCAAATGGCGTTGTTGGTACATGAATTGGTAAAAAGTTGATTGAACAGGGCGTTTAGAAGGCAAAAAAACCCAGCGTATTGTTAGCTTAATAGTTAGCAATGCGTGCCAAAATTTCTCTGATGAGTGAAGTTAGCAACTTCCGAAATGGATCTATAAGAAAAGCTATGGCGGTTGTCTCTAAATTTTTCCTGTTCAACTCAACAAAACTTTTAATAATTAATAAAAAAATTATTAAGAAACCCAAAAACAACAATAATTTTTCGCTGCAGAAAAAATTATTAATAGGTCTATAGCTCGTACCGAACCAGGATACTTTAAAAAAAAAAAAATTTTTAAAATCCGTAATGATTGTTCAATATGTTTGAATCTGCAGGACCTAGCAAAAAGTGTTGTATGTACTGATTATAGTAAATTTTATAAGCTTTCAAATTTTTCAAACCGTTTTGGAAGAGCTCAGTTTGTTCTTGAGATATACACGATTAAGTGGAGCCATCTTTTTTGTTTTTTGAAATAACGGTAAATCGTAAATATCTCAAAAACGGTACAATTCAAGTAAAAATAACCTTGATTTTCGGAATTAGGAGGTGATTTTACATAGGTATTTCACTATGGCGTCTCTGGTGCATTTTGGCTGTAAACCAGTGTTATTCATTGAGGTTACCCATAGAACCAATTATGCAATGAATGAATTATCTATAGCTATACAACTAGCCAATCGATTTAGCAATGTACTAAATTTTAATAACAGTTTATATATATTTAAGCTTGAATTGTTTTCTATTTTTAATTAACTAGTCTGTAAAAAAGCTTGTACTTTTTAGACCGAATTAAATAAATAAATAATTTTATGCACACGAACTTGTTGGGAAAGCAAATCATGATCCGAATGATACAAAAAGAATATTATATCCCTCGCCTTAAACAAAAGGTAAAGAAGAGCATATTTTACTGCAAGACATGCACTATCTATAAGCAACAGGCCAAATCGCAAATAATGGCCGCACTAGCTCTTGAAAGGTCCACCTACTCACTCCCATTCCATACCACCGGCATGGATTTTGCGGGACCTTTCTTAGTGAAAACCTTTACTCTACGAAAAGCGGCGTACGAAAAGGCATACGTGTGTGTATTTGTATATTTTTCAACAAAAGCAGTCCACCTCGAAGTCTGCTCAGATCTGACGACCACTGCATTCAAAGCAGCATTCGCTCGTTTTGTCAGTAGTTGCGGAATCCCCCACAAAGTAATGTCAGACAATGGCAGAACCTTTATTGGAGCCAGCCGTGCCATTCAGAAGGAACTTTCTTCTTTCCTCAAGAAGCTTCAACTGACATAGCTGACAAATATGCTACTCTCGGATTCTCCTGGCAATTTATCCCTGGATTATGGGAAGCTGCAGATAAAAGCTTCAAAGCGCATTTACTCAAAGTTGCAGGCAATTCAAAATTAACATTTGAGGAATTCACCACACTACTCACTCGATTCGAAGCGGTCCTTAACTCTAGACCGCTACTACTAGCGCTCACTCCTGGACATTTCCTCCGTGGCGCTCCACTGCTCTCGTTGCCCGAACCACCTCCGTACGGGTCTGAGAGTAGGGTTGAATAGGTTTCCTTAAGAGTTTATACGCTACTGAGAGATTTCTAGTGTGAGGGTGGAGATACTATTCTGCTGGGGGGAGACAACATAGTTTTGAGATGGGTCGTGTGTATGTTTCCTTGATATTAATCTGCTGAGTCTTAAATTTAATGCGCTTATGATGCTCTTTGAGGTATTCGTTTTGCCAGCGCGTACTAAACTGATGGTGGAGAACTAAGGGCTTCTGCCATTTGTTTATGATAAACAAATGGCAGAAGCCCTTAGTTCTCCACCATCAGTTTAGTACGCGCTGGCAAAACGAATACCTCAAAGAGCATCATAAGCGCATTAAATTTAAGACTCAGCAGATTAATATCAAGGAAACATACACACGACCCATCTCAAAACTATGTTGTCTCCCCCCAGCAGAATAGTATCTCCACCCTCACACTAGAAATCTCTCAGTAGCGTATAAACTCTTAAGGAAACCTATTCAACCCTACTCTCAGACCCGTACTCACCTCACAAATATATTCTCTGTTCTCTTTACAGGCGTCACGAAAGTTTCAGCAGTGCCGGCTCTGGTGGCCAAAAGCACTCCTTGTGCTATTGCAACGCCTATCTGGCATTGACTTCGGACGATCGCTATGTGTCGGTACGGGCTCATAAATATAGTATTAACTGCCTAGCGACATCCCACGTCAAGGGCGCAAGAGTTACGTCACAATAGCAAAGCAAATTGAAGTTGACTGATCAGCGTAACGCTACATCTAACAAAATACTTCAGTGCATTGCACCATCGTATTGCACAATAACAAAGAATTTGCCAATAAAGTAAACAAGTGCATTGCTTCAAGACAATTTCACAAACAGTATTTATTAGAGAAATTAAGCAATTAGCTCACAACAAAAGAAGTGCATTGACCCTTACGAAATCAATATTTCGATACTTTAACCAATAGTTCAATTTTGATGACTAAATATAAAAATATTATAAATTAGCTTGTAAGAACTTTTGTAAATGAATCAATTTATAGACGTTAATGAATAAAGAAGTGATTTTTTTTAAATCAAGTCGTTCGGCAAGACTTGTTTGGCGCAGTCTACGGAGATCAATTCCAAAGAATTGACAGAACCAAAGTTTCGGTTCATACAAATCTGAAGATTTCATCGCGATACATAGCAAATTCTAAAGAACTTTACAAGTGGCTTTGTGCAAATCAACCGACGTTGAATCATTCAAGTGCAACAAAAATCCAAAGATTTTACCACAAAATAAAGCAAACTCAAAAGAACTTTGAAAGTGACTTTGCGAAAATGAATCAAAGTTTAACCAATAAAGTGGGACAAAAATTTATATATTTGACCACAAGTAAAAAACTCGAACCAATAAATACAAATATCACCACGGATCGAAAACTCCGAACAAGAATACTAATCCTGAAGGACCTTACTCAACTCAAAGCAATTATGGAAAATCAACAGCAACAACTGGCAACGGAACTTTTCAAGGAAAACATCAAGGATAAAAGAATTCCGGGGCGACCGATCACATGACATATCCGCCTCCATCAGAGAAGTAGAATTAGTACTACCCCTATTCAACGAAAATGCGGCTCTCAGAGAATTCGTATTCCAACGCTACATTAGGACAAAGATTCAGGGAGCAGCTCTTAATACAATTCGAACTTTGGGGTCAACGCCAAACTGGGATAGCATAAAAAGTGAACTCATAAGAAACTTTGGCGTTAAGGAAACATATCATAACCGCAAAGAACAATAACGTAAGTGACTATTTTAACATTTTAAGAAATATGCTAGACAAACCCAATACAAAATATGATCAGGACACTAATAAACCTGTAGAATTTTCAACAACAGTAAATGAGGCGATAATTTTGAAAGCCTTTCTTAATGCCATAGAACCTAATTTAGCCAGTATAGTATACAGTAGAAGCAAAAACTCCTTAAGAGACGCATACAAGTTGCTAGAAGAGACAGGGATGTTAAGAAAACAGTTGAATAAGCGAAATAGGTTCACACAAAATTCATCACCTCACTCCTCTCAGCAAGCACCCGGCAGAGTAGGCGATTCCAAAATAATTCCACGATGGGCAATACAAAAACAACCGAACTGAACCTATGGAAGTCGACAATATAGAAGCTGCTCACGAGGAGGGCGAAAATTTTCGGTCTCCGGCCGCCCCGTAATCTACCGTTAGTTAAATAAAATATCGGTGAGCACGAGATAACATGCCTTATCGACACAGGAGAAGACAAGCTCCTCAAATACAAACGAACCAAACTAACAAAACCCATGACTTTCAGGACATTAGATGGAAACGTGGGGGTAAGTACTGAAATTATCACCCCCTACCAAACGAATTTAAAGAAAACAATTTCATGAGTTGGAAATTGACCAGCTTGAAAAATAAAAAGTTCGACGCAATATTAGGACAAAATATTCTGCAACCTATGGAAATTGCAATCATAAACCTTAAGGATGGATATATCGAAATTCATAATGTTAGAACGAGATTCATTGATGCATGTCCACATAAGTTCGAGGATATACATACACTCGAAGCCACACAGGTAGATACCACCATTATGCAAAAGTTATTAGGGGAGGACATGAATGAAGAAATAAAAGGTCTACTACAGGTAATTGTAAACGACAATGCTCCAAGACTTATTTTTCCAAGAAGGACATCCACTTTCCCACACACATGAGGTAAAACACGAAATCGTGACAACAACTGATAGGCCCGTATATTCTAAAATTTATCGCTACCCTCAAATCCACGAGGAGGAAATAAATAAACAAATGAAGGAAATGATAGAACATGGCATCATTAAAGAAAGCTCTTCACCTTATAACTCACCACTATGGATCGTCCCAAAAAAAGTGGACAAATCCGGGAAAAAGAAATGGCGTATCGTTATAGACTATAGAGCCTTGGACGATATTACTGTAAGCGACAAATTTCCCATTCCCAATATTGAAAACATACTGGAGAAATTAGGAAGAGCCCAGTATTTCACCACATTAGACCTGGCCAAGGGTTTTCACCAGATTCTCATTAAAGAAGAAGACAGGGCGAAAACCGCATTTTCTACTCCACTAGGACATTACGAGTTTGTTCGTATGCCTTTTGGCCTAAAAAATGCCCCAGCCACTTTCCAAAGGCTTGTATTAAGGGATTACATTAATAAAATATGTGTAATTTACCTAGACGATATCTTTGTGTTCAGCACCACAGCTCAGGAACACATGGATAACATCAGGAAAATTTTCAATAGGCTAAGAATAGGCTTACAATAATTTGAGTGTTCAGAGTGCGGAGGTTTATATTCTCGCTCCCAAGATAAATTTAAATTTCGTGTCTTCGCTTTGATAAACAATTTTAAAAAGTTCTTTAGTTTATTGCAGTTACAACATTGAAATTAATTGTTGTAATACAAAGTCAAATTAAAGTGAATTTGCAACTTGCAAAGAAAAAAGCGATATTCCGTGATTTTTATTGTTTGTGGATAAGAAAATACATTTAAATTTTTGCGATGTCTCCTCCTCCCCCGGCACCTTCAAACGCCGATCAAGCAGAGGCTCTCCGCAGCCGAAAACACCGAGGTTGGATGAGAATGCTGTTCTAACATCAGTCGTCGCTACTTTACGTGAGGTGGAGGAGAAAATACAAGAGCAGTCCAATAAGCTGCAGTCGCTATTTGGCTCTTTATCCCAAAAAATAGAGTCACTGGAGAATAAGTTGGCAAAAAGAATAGAAGATGAGGTTGCTGTTTTGTCAAACAAATCTACTGAGTCAGAGCAGCGTATAATCGTGCTGGAAGCCGATGTCACCGAACTGAAGAGCAGCATGGAGAGACTGCAATTTAAAATAGAAGAAATGCAAGCAGAGAAAACAACACCAGAGTTTGCTGCAGATGCAATAATTTTTGGTTTGCCGTATATGGAGGGGGAAAATCTGAAATCTGTGTATAATCAGCTTTGCCTCTCCATTAGTTTTCACTCGCCTCAAATTCGAGACATATTTAGAGCCTCACGAAGAGAAAACAGTGTGGTAATTATAAAGTTCAACAGCCCGTATGATAGGAATAAAGCGCTGCGTGCTTTTGGTGAACATCGCAAGCAAACCAAAGCAGCATTATCTCTGTCAGTTATTGGCCTTGATGGACAATTTAGAATTTTTGAAAGTTTGTCTCATATAAAACGAAAAATTTTGCAAAAGGCAATACGGATGAGGAGAGAAGGCAAATTTAAATCGACGTTCACTTTGCGAGGCGATGTATTTGTAAGAGAATCTGATAACTCTCCGCCTGTGAAGATCTCCCACATAGATGAGCTGTGCTGTTTTTGACACATACTTATTTATATGCATACGCATGTATGTATACGGTATTGTTATTAATAATTGTCTTGCCAGCTTAAAGCTTCTCTTTATACTCTCTTCTTTCTCTTACTTTTACTCTGTTTTCGCGTGCTTCACATTACTCTTTATGTTAAGTATTTATTGTTTATGCATAATTTACTTTCAACGTTATTCTGACTTCTTGGTTGTTTTGGATTATGTGATTGTTTATGGTATTTAGCGAGGGGACGCGTGGCGCTGTTGATAACAGTATGGCTATGATTAATGTATTGTGTAAGCAGTACAAGGGCTTTAACATAGTGCATTTTAACGCGAGAAGCTTGAATAGTGAAAAGATGGACTATGTTAGATTTGTGTTTGAGAATTCTGCTGTTGATGTCATTTGTGTGACTGAGACATGGTTCTCAGATGATGTGGATGATTCTTATTATAATATACCCAACTATAAAATCATTCGAAATGACAGAAAGCATAAGAGAGGAGGAGGTGTGGCTGTATTCTGTAAAAATAATATTAATATAAAGCCCATTTTAAAATCTGAAGGTGAAGGCGTTGAATATTTATTTGTGGAGGTATATGACAGATGTACCAAAGTCCTAGTGTCGTGTGTATACAATCCCCATAAGTCTATTTGTCTTGATGCATTGTTTTCGTCTTTGTCCTCTTATGCTGTAGATTATGACTATTTAGTTATGTGTGGTGATTTAAATGTCAATGTTCTTGTCCGTGAGATATGTAGTGACAGTCTGCTGGATCATATAGCTGCGGCTGGCCTTTGTGTTGTCAACAAATCTGTACCTACAAGGTATGCCAGACACTGTGTTCCCAGTTTGTTAGACTATTTTATTATTTCTGACCCAGTAATTCTCCTAAAATTTGACCAGATAGCTTTTTTATCAGACCATGACCTTATTTATTGCTCACTAGATATAAGTTTTGACCGTTCTAACATAGCTAATACATATACCTTTAGAGACTACCGATCACTTGACTATAATGCTTTATTTTCTGGCCTGTCCTTTGTAAATTGGTGTGAATGTTGGCAACTCCAGTATGTAAATGATAAATTAGAATTCCTAAATAATAGAATTATCGAGGCTTATGACAATCATATACCTGTTCGCACTCGTAAAATTAGGTCATCGTCATGCCCATGGCTCAATAGCAGAGTATTGGCTGCAATTAAAGCACGTAATAAGGCGTACCGTAACTGGAAAAGGGGTGATGCCGACTGGGAAGTGTATAAATCTGCAAGAAACCGTGCTACAACGGCTATAAATGGGGAAAAGTTTAAATATTTCTCACTTAAGTTAGACCCAGCACTACCACCGAGTAAGTTGTGGAGAAACTTAAAAAGTTTGCGTGTCTGTGGTAAATCTGTCCATGAATGTACTCTCAGTGCTGATAAGTAGCTTAAACAATGCATTTCTAAATAGCCAATCTATTCATTTGAATTTAGCGAATGTCCGGCCGTGTGCCTCTGCATGCTTTATGGGTAATACCTTTGTGTTTTCGTCGGTATCGGAACCTGATATTATAAGATGTATTCAGAAAATAAAAACAAACGCAATAGGATTTGACGGTATTCCGATTAAATTTATAAAAATTATTTTGCCATTTATTGTGAGCACCGTCACCCATATAATTAATCATGCAATAACTACTTCCAGCTTCCCTGCCCTGTGGAAAGTTGCTATGTTAAAACCTTTTGCTAAAAATAAAACATCAAGTTCTCCAGGTGATTTTAGGCCAATAAGCATTTTGCCAGTACTGTCTAAGGTGTTTGAGAGCTTGCTTGCTGAGCAAATTAGTACACATGTGCATCAACATAATTTACTTTTCCCTAATCAGTCGGGATTTAGAGCTAAGCACAGTTGTTCTACAGCCGTTATGAAAATATTGGATGATATTCGCTTACCTTTTGACAAAGGTCAACTTTCTCTACTGTGTTTGCTAGATTTTTCGAAAGCATTCGACTCGGTTGATCACAACTTGCTTTGCTATAAGCTAGAAAAATATTTTGGGTTTGGCAGCACTGCACGGAAAATTATGGGGAGTTACCTATCAGACAGGTCGCAATTTGTTTGTAATAGTACAAGTGTGTCGGAGAAAAAGTGTATAACCTCAGGTGTTCCCCAAGGGTCAATACTTGGTCCTCTGTTGTTCAGTTTATTTGTCAATGATGTGTTTCATGTATGTAAATTTGTAAGTATGCACGCATATGCTGATGACATTCAGCTGTATTTGTCTAGCAATTTCTGTGATATTAGTGATTTATGTTTGAAAGTTAATAGCGATTTAATGGCAGTATCTTGTTGGGCGAGAGACAACGGTCTATGTCTTAATGCTGCCAAATCATATGTATTACCTATTCTGCTGTGGGTAAAGTCTATAGGTACCTTGCGTAGTTTACGGAAGTCTGCATCTTACACGACTTTGCAAACAAGGAAAAAACTAGCCATGCAACTTATTGTCCCTATACTTACCTATTCTGAGCTAGTTTATAACAACTTTGATTCTAGATCTGCTCACAAAATAGATGTTGCGTTTAATCATGTCACGCGTTATGTGTTTGGGTTGAAAAAGTTTGACCATATTTCAGCCTGGAAGTCTAAACTTTTGGGTTGTAGTATATTCAATTATCAGAAGGCTAGAAGTTGCATTTTTCTCTACCGGCTGATTCAACAACAAACGCCGTTGTATTTATATGACAAACTTGTGTTTAGTAGGTCCACCCGTTCATGTAATTTAAATATTCCTTTATTCAACTATGTTGATTCCACAAGACTGTTCTTTGTCAACGCTGCGCGTCTCTGGAACTCTATTCCTGCTGCTATAAAGAATACCCTAAACCAAAACAACTATAGGAGAATCCTTCTTACTTACTTTTCTTCTTGAAAACCTTATCTTACCACTAATTATCTGAATATCTATCTGTATCTTTGTCTTGACTACATTCCTTTTTTCTAACTTATTCAATGTGTATTCAATTTATTTTTATATTTAAACAATGTAACTGTAGTTTTTATATTAAGATAGTTATATTTGTTTTCATACTGATATGACTTAGTTTAAGTTCTTAGTTTTTAAGTTTTTAGTTTAAGTTCAAATATTTGTACGCATGTCGAAACCGACTGTTAATGTTACTTCAATGTTGTGCTAAAAAAGATTTCAATATCTTACTGTGCTAATTTTAAATAGTGAATAAATGAAATGAAATAAGGCAGCACAATCTTCGAATTCGGGTTGACAAATGTAATTTTTTCGCCACCACTACAGACTATTTAGGACACATCTTGACCACAGAAGGAGTGAAGCCAAACCCCACCAAAGTAGAGGCAATTCAAAAACCCAAGCTGCCGCAAACAGCAAAACAAATAAAATCCTTTCTAGGAGCAACTGGATACTATCGTAAATTCATAAAGAATTACGCCAAGATAGCTCAGGCTATGACAAAGTATCTGAAAAAGGATGTAAAGGTTAACGTCCATGATACACAGTATATAGATGCCTTTTATAAACTTACTAATCTCCCCACCGATGCTAAAGTACCCCGAATTTAAAAAGAAGTTTGAGATTGTCACTGATGCAAGTGATTACGGCATAGGAGGTGCACTAATGCAAACAGGACATCCAATTGAGCATGAAAAAAAATATCCAACCACAGAAAAAGAACTTCTTGCCATAGTATGGGCAGTTAACTATTTTAGGCCTTATGTTTGTGGTAGGAACTTCGAATTATTAACTGACCACCAACCACTAAAGTGGCTACAAACTAAATATAAAGGGAAAGACATTAACCCGAGATTACAGAGATGGATACTAAAACTAGGAGAATACGACATTAATATCGGCTACATTAAAAGTAAAGAAAATACCCTAGCTGATTTTCTAGAAAATCTAGTTAGGGACGCTAAACTGACTGAAAAGGATCAAATCTTAACACAGGAATTCACAATTTATAAAAAGTTCGACAAGATGTAATAAATTATTTACATATGACCGGGACACACACATAGATATTGACAGAACTTTAGACAGATTTACACATTTCTACCATACAAAAATACTTAGCCTACTGATAAAGCAAAAACATAACATATTAAAAAGACAACAGGAGCAGGTGGAAAATATAAGAACAAAGCTAAAGAAGAGAATGAGCGAGGAGGATTTTGAAGATTTCATGAGAAGAGAGGAAAAGGTCTTGAACAAGCTTACAACAACATTGAAAAATAAACAAGAAACAAAACATGAAAAGCTCCGAAATAAACGAAATGAAGTCTTGGTAAAAAACAATAAAAGCAATGAGTGGTTTGTAAACAAAACGAAAGTAGAATTTCCAGCTGATATAAAAGCTTTATTAGCGAAGGGTCCAAAGTTCGCGATCCCTGTGGAAAAGAAAAGTTTTCCACTATTCCAGTATATTGCGGATGGTGAGAATTTAATACAAACACTCAAAACAAAAGAGGAACAAGAAGAAGCGCGAACAAAATTAGCAATATTGATAAACAATCATACAACAAACAACAAGCAAAGTACAATATATCGTGCAATATTATATACAGTGGAGCGGACACGGAAATTTCTAAGCAAAAATAAAAATATAAAAAATTTTAACATCTGACAAGGGAAACAAGACCGTGGCAATGGAACTTAATGACTACAACAATAAAATGAGTGAAACCTTAAATGACTTGACGACGTACAGAGTTCAAAGACAAGACCCTACCTCAAAACTACAAACCAAAAACAATAGTATCGTGGATAAACTATTTAAAATGGAATTGATTTCAAAGAGAGAGAGGATTAAACTCACTACCACAACGGCATTACCACCACGGATATACGGACTACCAAAAATACACAAGGAAGGAATACCACTTAGACCGATCTGTTCAGCCACGGAATCACCATCACATATGCTATGCAAGTACGTCGAAGATATTTCGAAAAATGTGACGGCCACTTCTTTATATAATACCATAAATACGCAAGAGAAAAGATAAACAATTCCTATATTTGTGACGAGGAAACGATGATATCTTTTGACGTGGTCTCACTATTCCCTAGTATTTTAGCACAACTAGTACTTGACATAGTAATAAGAAAATGGACAACAATAGAAAAATATACTAGAATACCAAAGAAAATGTTTATTGAAATATTAAAGTTTTGCATTGAAGAAAATAGATATTTTAAATACAATGACACAACATACACACAGTTGAAAGGATTACCCATGGGATCACCAACATCCCCAATAATTGCTGATATAGTAATGGAAGAACTTTTGGACAATACAATGAACAAATTAGCACTAAAACCAAGATTATTAACGAAATATGTGGACGATCTTTTCGCCATAATTAATGTGCACGAGGTACAAAGAACACTTGACGCACTTAATTCATTTGACAAAAATATCAAATTTACTATTGAACTCGAGGACGACGGAAAACTGCCTTATCTGGATTCGATTATAATACGACAAGGAAATCAAATGAAGTTGAAGTGGTATAAGAAACCTATATCACCCGGACGAATAATCAATTTTTATTCAAAACACCCGAAAACAATCATCATAAATACAGCAATGGGCTGTAGAAGAAGAATGCTGAACATATCTGACGACACTTACCACAACGAGATAAAGACTGAAATAATGACATTACTAAAAGACAATGATTTTCCTGACAACGTTATAAAAACCCTGGTTAAAAGATGTACAACTCAGTGTAGTCAACAAAAAACTGAAAACCAGAAGATATTTAAGTCGGTGACTTATGTACCGAAGCTATCGGAGCGCCTAGTATCGTCGAATCTTTATTATATGTTTAACCGAACTAAGTCCAAAATACCAACAATGGAAAAAAGTAACATCAATTATAAAATACCTTGTAATGGAAATGACAAGGAATCATGCAGCAAAGTTTATGTTGGAACAACAAAATCAAAATTGAAAACTCGACTAGCACAACATAAATCAGGGCCCTTACTCTGTAGTTCTATTCTAAAGAAATTTCGTTCGCTTTTGAGCGAAAAATTTTCGATTAGAATACATTCGTTGTTTGAGTTCCATTTTGTTCCCTTCGGATTTGATTTTTCCCCTTTCGTTTGTAGAAAATTTGGCACTCTCTGTCTCGAAAACAAATGTCAAAATAGTCGAATGTTAGAAAATTCTATTCTACAATAATTTAGCAAACGAAAATCAACAAAAATGTAAGTTCCTATGAATAAAATTAAATATTTCTCTTTTTCTCATCAAAAAATCGTTTACAGGGCAGAAAGATTTAAGCAACCAAGTACGAAACCTCGACAGTTTGAGATTATGGTGCAGTATTAATAATTTAAGTGCAGCGGCGAGCTTAATAATTGGGGGAATCGCTATTGATTTTTGAGGAATACTTAGCTCGGGGTTAATTGCCTTTAGTACATACTGAAATGCGTCCTTATTCAACCTTAAGTTTTGTACAAAGCTGTAAAGGAATAATTCGAAATAAATTACCATTTGTCATTGATATTGAGTATATTGGAATTATCCCTAATTATTTTCATCTGCATCCAACCATAGCGCTACCGAATCCATTTCACATATATTCTATTTATCTTTTATTTTGTAAAATTAAAACTTCTTAAATCGCAATGTTTTTAATTTGGTTTGTTTTCTTTTCGTATTTTTCTTTGAATTTGACATTTGTGAAACAGTGTTGCTCACCCTTATCGAATATTTTCTAAAGTGAATTCTAACGAACTACCGAGCGCCGATGTGTTTTAGAATCGATTTTTGCTTTCGAGTAGAACAGCCTTTCGAATAGAACTACAGAGTGAGGGCCCAGATTTTAAATATTGTAACCAACTGAATATGAATAATCAAAAAACCGCACTCATGACCCACTGTGCAAGCAGCCACCACTGCCCGAGCTTTGACCAAACAGAAATACTGCAACAAGAACAACATTACGAAAAAAGATTTATGTACATTAGAAATGCTCCATATATTAAACACACCGACTTACATACGAATGAATTTTAAAACGGACGTAGCAAACTGCGCGCTCTCATACAAACATTTAATAACAAACAAAAATAGTTAACAACTCCACGTACAGCAGGGAAGACATATGAAAAATGTATGTAATAATATTTTAAGTAATTATTGTTTATTGTAAATTATATTGTTTTGTGCTATTTATGGTTGTTTTGTAGAGAACCCTGAGGACGGTTATCGAGCATAACCGAAATATATTGGTCAAAAATTAAAACTTTGTGTTTTAATTTTATGCAAAAAAACATCGGACCTCAAGCCGGCAAAATAAAAAAGTTTAATAAACTAAAAAAGGTCGCCAAATATCGAAAATTAAAAAAAAAAAAAAAAATAGATACAATATAGATATATTTAAGTTAGAGAATATCGAACTAGGTGCACCCGCCTCAGCAGGTAATATTATATTTTCACTAAAGATTCCAACTAAAGTAACTACAGCAAAACATGTATTTATAACACCTTGTACAAACAAAAATTCGGAGGAGCTACAATTTAAAAGCGAACATGTCTTAGAGGTTAATAATACAAGATACCTTTTCTCAAAAAATTTATACCAGAAAAATCTGAAAATTCAAAATTCATGTATAATCAGGAAAAGCTGTAAAAAAATAAAAAACATTAAAGAAGAAATCGAAGAAATTTAAAAAGGCTTAATTATTGTAAAGAATACGAAAGGAATCGAGATAAGCAGTACATGTAACGAAAGAATTTTGTATTAGTAGGAACTCATCTTATTTCATTTAATGATTGTGAACTCAAAATCTGAAACGAAACTTATAAAAACTTAAATAAAGCATTTGAACAAAAATGTGTAATACGCTATCTCGAATCAAATATCAATTATACGCAACTTCAACCCACATTTGATGAACTAATCATCTCCCAAATTGAAAACGCTCAGAAAATCAAAGAACTTACCACAGGAGAAAATATCAAATTAACATTTGGCTGATAATTTCATTCATTGCAGTAATTGCTTTAATTTTGCTTGTATTTTTTATTCATTTTACAAACAAACATAAAGCAATTGAATTAAACATAAATACAACAAGTAAGGAAATCTAAGTTCGGGTGAACCGAACATTAAATACCCAGCGTTAGTTTTCAGAAAAAGGGGGCGTAGTTTTCATCCGATTTCGCCCATTTTAAAAACCAATCTATTCCGAGCCTAAACAATAGCGAATTTGGTGGGCGCGGCCACGCTCCTTGCTTATAAAGCTTTAACCGCTTACATGAGCCAAAAGTACTGAATCGATCTTTACAAGGGTTATACCATGTCCTATATATAACTTTGGAAAAGAAGGCGTGCCATTCCCATAACTTTCAACGTATTTTGTGAAGTTTTTTGATATACGGATGTATGTGTCCATTTTATTATGTTGTTTGTCCCTATTTGAAGATCTGTTTTCATTGCAGATCTTTATGATACTTTCACAGTGGCTTTTTAATAGTGAAATGTTGATATTTTGTTTATTCACTTGTGGGCGGTGCCACGCCCATTTTCCAAAATATTACCAAAAAACCTTTAAACATCACTAATAACATCATCAGGTGAATGAGTGTACTAAATTTTAGCATTATATCTTTATCAGTTAAACAGATATTGCATATTCCGGTTTCCTAACTCTCGTTTAGAGAACTTTAGTACAAAAAGGGGCGTGGTCGTTCACCGATTTTTCTTATTTTCTGTGGTTGTACTCTACATAAACATAATATGCCTGGTACCAAGTTTCGTAAACCTATCTCACACCGTTCTGAAGTTGTTAGCAGTCGAATTTGAAAATTGCTTACTCATAAAAGGGCGGTGCCACGCGCACTTTCCAAAATTTTGCAAAAATTATGTTAAGAATATGAAAATTGATGTATGTACCAAATTATATTATTATAGCGGTATCAGTTAATTAGATATGGACTTTTCAATATTTCCACCTCCTTTCAATATAACTTTTATAAAAAAGTAGGCGTGGTCGCCAAGCGATTTCGTTTATTTTCTATATCTGAATTTAACACAACAATAGTATGCCCTCTACAAAATTTCGTTATACTAGCATAAACGGTTCTCAAGTTATTAAGAGTCAAAATTTTAAAATTTCTTCAAATATATGAGGGCGGTGCCACGCCCCTTTTCAAAATATTTGATAAAATCCGCCTTAGAACATATAAATCAATACATATTGCAAATTTTATCACTGTAGCTGCTTCTGATATGGAATTAACCCGTTTTATACGTTTTTCGAAATTTTCGATATCGAAAAAGGGGGCGTGGTTATCATCCATGCATGCCTTAATCAATTCCTCTTTTCAACCTAAGAACTTTCATATGTATATGGAACCCCATATCTAACTCGATTATTTTGCGCCGTTACATAGTACCGTTATGTGGACTAAATTAATATACCCTTGTACTAGTACTAGTACGCTGTTTATAAAAACCCAGGAGTGTTTTCAACCAAAGGAAGGGGAAGTTGCGTCAACTTGCCATTCCACTTCAATAGCAAAGCAAATTGAGGTTGACTGGTCAGCGTAACGCTACACCTAACAAAATACTTCAGTGCATTGTACCATCGTATTGCACAATAACAAAGAATTTGCCAATAAAGTAAACAATAGCATTGCTTCAAGACAATTTCACAACCAGTATTTATTAGATAAATTAATTTAATGTTTTTTAGCGACCTTTTTTGTTGTAATTCCTTATTTTTTTGCTGGCTCGAGGTCAATATTATTGAAGAAAAACACAATTAAGAAAAATTTTATTTCCAATATATTTCGGTTACTCGACGGTAACCATCTTCAGGGAACTATATATAAGTAAAGGTAGGAATAAACAATTAACATTCAAACATAAACAAACTATGTATAACAATTTAACATGTGTACATACATTCTTTTTTCACGTCTTAATGCTTCGACGCGGAGCTTCGTACTGTCGGTTTGATCTTAAGTAAATTTCGATATAGGTGAGCAACGTTATCAGTGTCCGTTTTGTAGTTTAGTCTTATGTTAGGTGGAGTGTTTATTATGTGTAGCATTTCTAACGTGAATCGTTTATTGTAGTGTTGTTCTTGCTGTAATATAGATGCTTTTTCGAAGTTAGGAGAGTGGCCGCTGCTGGCACAGTGGGCCATGAGTGCTGTTTTTTGGGTAGTGGAGTGATTGCATTGTTTTACATCGCATTTGTGTTGTGATATTCGGGTTTTTAATTTCGCTTTTGTTGTTCCTATGTATAAACTTTGACAAGACTCATGTTTATTGCCATTGCACGGAATTTTGTAGATCACGTGGCTTTTATCCATGGTAGGTGTCTTGGTTTTTGTCTTATTAAACATGGTTTTAAGGGTATTCGTTGGTTTGTGGGCTATTTTTGTTTGTTCTTTATTGTAGCAGTCAGACTTGGTTAGGCGTTCGGACAAATGAGGTACATAAATGAGAGATTTGAAAAACTTTGGAGTCTCGGATGCTTGTTGTTTATTCTGTGGATTTGGATCTTTTTATTAATGTTTTAATGATTTTCTCGGGGAAATTGTTCTTTTTCAATAAAAGTGCTACTTCTTGTTCGATTTCTTCGTGGTATATTTCGTCAGATATCTGCGTCATTCGTCGTATACAGCTCATTGCTGTATTCATTATCATCGTCTTTGGGTGTTTTGAGTGATAGTTGATGATTCGTCCGGATGCTGTTGGTTTCTTATACCACTTAAGTTTTAGCTGATTTCCACGTCGTATTACAATTGAGTCTAGGTAAGGTAGCTTTCCGTCTTCTTCCAGCTCTATAGTAAATCTGATCTGTCTGTTGAACGAATTGAGAGCGTCTAAAGTATTTTGTACCTCGTTTTCTTTAATAATGGCAAATATATCATCAACATATTTTGTGAGCTCTCTCGGTTTGTGTCTTAATTTTTCAATGGTTTTGTTTAAAAGTTCCTCCATTATAATATCCGCAATAACAGGGATACCTTTTAACTGTGTATATACAGTGTCATTAAACTTAAAATATCTACTGTCTTCAATGCAAAATTTCAGAATTTCCATAAATAGTTGTTTTGGTATATTAGTGTGTTCCATGATGATCGTCCATTTTTCCTGTATTATGTCAAGTGCCAAGCGTGTTGGTATGCTTGGAAATAGTGAAACTACGTCAAATGATATGAGTTTTTCATCGTCACATATAAATGTGTTGTTAGTCCGTTCTTTAAAAACTAAGGTATTACTGATGTTGTATTCCGATTTTGACGTTATGTTCTTCAATATATTAATTATATATTTACATAAACCATATGATGGGGAGCCAATCACTGAGCATATATGTAGGTCTGAGTGGGGTTCCCTCTTTGTGTGTTTTTGGGAGTCCATAGATCCTTGGTGGTAGCGCGGTAGTGGTGGCAAGTTTCTGCTTTTCGGCTTTCGAGATGTAACCCGATTTAAAAAGTTTGTCGACCAGGCTATTATTCTTATTTTGTAATCTTGATGTGGGATCGTGTCTGTGAATTCTGTAGGTAGTCAAGTCATTTAAAATATCACCCATTTTGCTGTTATAGTCCTGTATCTTCATTGCTACGGTTTTGTTTCCTTTGTCCGATGTTAAAATTCTTATGTTATCATTTTCCTTCAGGAATTTCCGCGTCCGTTCCACTGTGTCT